>QRFJ01001193.1:220647-344659 GCA_006176705.1 Cocos nucifera
ATAATTTCATCCATAAATACAATATGTGTGTCTGTGTCAGAGAGAGAGAGAGAGAGAGAACTGTTTCATTCTGATGCATGCACTTACGTTGTTTTGCCTCTCCAGTGGAGCATCATTCAGCTATAAATAAAATCAACCGGATTTAATGTACTAGAAGAAGGGAGGATATCTATAGTATCCAAAGCAACAATCAGCTTCCCAAAGGCTTGTAGTTTATAAAATAAAAAGTTTCCCTTTAAACAAAAATATATCAATCCAAACTCTGTTGAGTTTAAGAGTTGTTTTATACCATCATAAGAGTCCTTGACACCATGCACCAATGTGGAGAAAGTTGTAGTGATTATGAAAAATAACATTGATGGTAAAAAGTTGGAATACAATAGTCACATAGTAATAGTATTACATTTGAACACTTCTCAAATTCAACGCACATGATGTTAAAGCAAAAGGACAGAAAAAAGTTAACTTTATTTAGTGTTGAAACTTGAAATTGTAGGTCCAAGGGCCACCACATGGATAAGCATGATAAAAAAGAAAAACTAAATAGCGGCAGCATGTCACAGTTACAGATGTCAAAAACCACTACCCACCTACTTAAGATAATAGCCTCACCTGTTGAAGAAGATCTGCTTCACTTGAATATGGTGACCATTGTAAAATAGTCTCTAGATTTGTACTCCAATCAACTAAAGATGATTGCACCATCTTATTCCAAGTTTGTCCTTTCTCATAATGAAGCTGCATATTAAATAAGTGTGAGATAATTAAAAAGGACTAGCCAAATTAAAAATTAGATGAACTAAGGCAGCTACAATGGAAGTCAACTGTATATAGAAAACATTCTTTCATGAGGGACAGCTAGGGACATTAAGAAGTTGACCTATCTCAGTCTACCAAAAAGCTCGACCTGTTATAAGCACAGCGCATGATTAGATCTTTGAGTTCAAGAGCCATTCTTGAGCCTTATGGTAGTCCCAATTAGCACAAGGAGCTTAGGTTACAAAGCAGGTGGGCGCAGGCTGTATCAAACCCAGCTCGTATTATACGAGCTAATTCAGTGCATGTTACTACATCAGCACTCCCTTAATCTCATACATTTGGGATAGTTTATAAAGTTTTTGTTTTCCACTTAAATGCATGGTTTTGTTATAACAACTTTCGCAATTACATCGATCTTTTGTGGGATCTGGGGAAGCGCTTTTCCTACTGAAAAAAATAGGTAAATCTCAAGAATGAGATATGAAGCAAGCCAAGAATGAGTTCAGGAAACAAGCTAAAGACTTACTTGCCAAGCACGAAGCATGAACCTACTCAGTTAATATGCACAAACAATATAACAATTTAGAGAACTTAAAGAGAAAGTTCCCACTCAAAAGAATTTACAAAGCAAACACCCATCCATGAATATGACAATCCTGATGTATGAAGCTCAATGTTTTGCATTGTTGTGAAAATATCACTCCTCACTAGTTGTAGGTTGACTCCTAGACATCCAATCAGCATGTTCCCAGAATCTCAATCATCGCCAAGTTTTTAAAAACTGGTACTGGAGGTGGTACCAATCTTTTGCTGGACCATTATCGAAACGTTCCCATCTTGTACTAACATGCAGTATGAGGCAGTGTCCCATTCTCATATCAGAACATCCAAAAATCCTTTTTTTTTTCTAAACAGTTACATTTTATATATTTCAAGTAAAATATTATTCTCTTTTGAATGTATCTCCAGCCTGATTAAAAGGAAGACCATGCACATAGGTGCTACGAATCCCATGTGCAATATCATTTTTACCACCCAAACAAATAAATCGTACATATTTATATCCTCACTATATACACATACATTTTTTGTGCACAAAAAATAATAAATATTATATATTTATATCCACACAATATATACATACATATATTCTGCACAAAAAAATATTTTACATATATCCTTGAACTATTTTGTACATATTGCTATTTTTGTGCAAAAAATTAGAATGTTCATGTCACCCACACAAATGATTTTAATGATATACCTTTTGTAAAATATTATGTATATTATTCTGAAATTAGTACAGTCATGAAATTATTAAATAATATACAGGAACTAGTAAATAACAATTTAACAATACATAACTGCAATCTCACCTTTTTTAAAAATTTATCCAAACAAAACAATGTTGACAAAAATAATTCTAATGAATCATCTAAATAGTAAAATAATAACTTTATTGACAAAAAAAAAAAAAACTCATCTAAACAAAAATAAGTCACTTAATACAAAAAGTTATTGGCAAAAATATTGTTCCTAATGGCAAAAGAAAAAGAAAACACACAAAATTTTTAAAAAAAATCCAAATAGAAATAATTTTAATGATGACAAAAATAATTTTAATGATTCATCAAAACAGTAAATAATGATTTTATGAAGAAAAAAATTTATCAAGATAATAAAGAAGTCTTTATTATAATTTTAATTATGACATATGAAAAGTCACTGGTAAAATTAATTTTATAGATGGGGAAAAATTCAATCAAACATACCATTGCTTAGATTTTAACCCATGTGTTTTCATAGCAAGAATAATCCTCCAACCGCTAGGACAAATTTACAATATTGTAATGATTCGGTATGTTTTTGTGTGTATTTATATTGTACTGATTGCTATTTTTTTAAGAAAAAATTTACTCTCCTTTACTCATATTTTGCCTCCCTGACCTCGTACCATAACCTCCTTTACTCCTACACTCCTTCTATCCACTGCCCTACATCCCCCTGTTTGCTTCCCCCCACCTCCCCAGCTCACCACCATCCACCACAGCATCATGATTGCCCCCTCAAAGCCAAAACCATGGGCGTGGTTTCCCTGATCCTCTCTTACCCACAATTTTCTACATTAAGCTCATTGGGTGGACACCCTTCTACATTCCCCAAAAACAATTTTTTAAGACAATTTTTAATAAAAACACTATTTATCTTCCCCCAAAAGCAATTTTCGAGATAGCAAAAATTATTTAATAATACTACAATACCAGCCATCCCGTATCGACTATAATACATAACAGCTTCCCAATCCAATTCTAGGATGCCTGAAAAGTCCAAATTTTTTAATACTAACTCACTCAATAGTTTAACTATATCATCTATTTCTTCTAATCATACATTCTTTGTTGTATCTATTTCTTCTAACCATATCTTCTTTGCTGTAGTGGTTAAAGGGGAGATCCATCCACCTATGCGCATGATTTTGGAATCTCACATGCAGCATCCTTTTCCCCTAAAAGCAATTCTCTAGATAGCAAAAATTTAATGGAACATGCTTCGTCTTAAAATCAAACTCAACCCTCATATTCTAAACACCAATCCAATGTTTGCCAAACCAGTACCAAAGAAGGTGCTGGTTGGCAACCAATTCAGCAAAGTAAGGATCCATATCGTGGCTTTCTTGGGTGTACCGACACAGGGTGAGCTGGAGAGGGAGGGGGACAGCAAAAGAGACGAGGAAATGAACAAAGGAGAGAGGAAGTGGGAGGGCCACCTTAGCAAAACCTAGCCTTAAGCCATGTGCACATACACACAAGAGAGATAGATGGGCCGTGAGGGGGGGGCAAATAGAATAGCAAATAGAAGAATAGCAAATGGTAGCCAGCCGAATCGAATTTATAGCCAGAACCATATTGATCCCCAATCAGTCCAATTCAGTACACCCCAAACCAAACAATTTGCAAGGTTTGTAGACCTTTCAAAAATCTTTTGCCACTAAGAAAAATACATAGCACTGATAATTTCTTATACTTTATTGTATATTATATTATTCAATGGTTTTTAAAAAAAAAAAAAAAGTTACTCCACCCTCCTACATCATGCCTTAACATAGCTCCTCGTCGGCTCCCTTCTCAATGATCGTTATTGCTATCCGTAACACTGTCACAAGCGCCCCCTAACACAAACACCATGGCCACTATCTCCTCTCATGTTCTGGTAAGTACCCTTCTCATCCTTTTACCCTCTTTTCTGCCCCTCAAATTCTCAGCTCCCATCTCTCAATGATCTCGATCTTGGGACCCTAGATCACTTGGAACCACTGCCCAACATCTATACCAACTTGGCACTAGCCAAATGGGCTCTATATCAGTCTGTACTAGTGATTACCTACCCATCTTGGCCAAGATGCTCCAATTTTACATAGGAGTGAAATGGGTCGGGTTGGACCAGGCTTTGAGTGATATGACCTGAACCGATTCCTTGTTTGGGTCCTAATGTTGGCCCCAAACCCAATCCGATAAAAGATCAAGTTGAATTGAATCAGGTCCATGGCTAAAATTTTTTATCCAATAAGTCATTCAAGTCAGGTCAGATCCATATATAACTCAGTCCCAACCAAAAAAATTTGAATCCCGATCAAATCTGGGTTGGGTTCTAAAATTGGACCCGTTCCATTTTCCGGGTCGGGTCTGGATTTACTGAATTTTGACCCGACCCAATCCGTGGAGACTTTTGGATTAATTTTGATCTTAATATAAATGACCCAACCCAAACCCAATACGAGACCCGAATTAAAAGTAGTATATTTATTCATCTAATATTATAGAAGTGATAAAAGCATACTAATTTTAAAATTGATAAAATAGAATTCCCCGACTTCCTCCTACCTTCATTTGCTCAAGCTTTACACAGATTGAAAAAGAACCAAATTTTATTGATCAAAGGTTGTTGGTTGTCATCACTAGCTTTTCAAATTTTGTCAAACATCGTGGTACTTGTTTTTATATGCTATCATTAGTTGGATTTTGGTACCCATTTTAGCTTCATAGACTTCATTAGAAACATCAATAATAATAAGAACACAAGTAAAACTAGATATGGATTAAGAACAAGCAATAGATTCAGCATTTGCTTGACAATCTAAAAATTGGTATATAAGGCAACAATTATAATTCAGACCTGAACTAATCTAGACTCGCACCAAACCCGTATTTTATGGATCGGGGCCGGATTATATATGGACCAGACCCGATCCAAATGACCCATTGGGTTAAAAAATTTGATCATGGATCCAACCCAACTCGATCCGATTTTCTATTGGATTGGATTTGAGTCCAATATTCAGACCCAATCAAGGAACCGGATCGGATCAGAGTCCTTATGGATTGGGGCCGGATTATATATGGACCCGACCCAATTCGAATGACTCGTTGGGTTAAGAAATTTGATTATGGATCCAACCCAACTCGATCCGATTTTCTATTGGATTGGATTTGAGTCCAATATTCAGACCCGATCAAGTAACTGGGTTGGATTGGGGTCATTAAGGACCCGGTCCGACCCGACCCATTTGCACCCCTAGATCCAAGTCATACATGAAGTTCTAAAGTGAAAGAGTTAAATTTGGGCAAAAGAAAATCCTAGCTTCATCATAAGATATAATCATTGGAGGCATGTTATAGCATGATAATTTTTTTCCAACAAGGCTCAGAAAACAATTGAAGTGTTCCAAGAGTCGAGCATTCCCTATGGATTATACAAATTATTATATTTAAAGATATTTAATAAACTGAAACAGAGCATGGATAGAATGCCAAGTTAGTCATAGTATCAATTTACAGTCTAAAGGTCTGACTTCCCATCCAAGGATATCACTAAGCTATTTAGTTCGCCATAACACCCCTTATGTCCTATGAATACAATCAGATCAAAAAGCTTGGATTGCTGGGATCAGGGTATGCCATCTCGGTACCAAGCGCCATACCAGTGCCACACTATTACTATGTCGATACGGGCCGGTTCAACATTCCAACCCCAAAACCACATACTAATACTGAACCGATATGGAACAATATATCCCGTACCATCCAGTTTGGTATAATATGGCACACCTTGGTTGGGATGATGACACCATTTATTTCAAATCAATTAGTTAAGATGGATGCCACTGTTAGACGGTTGTACATATTCTAGTATACAATTCCTAGTGCTTGCAAGCACTATGATTTCATTTCTACCATATCATGTGCAGATGAAGTTTACAAATGTAGTTTATAGATTTCTACTAAAACTTGTATATGGGTTAGATGATCAATTAAAATAAACTTGCACAACATGGTCTATGATCAGTACTTTATAAATCATTGCATAAAACAATTAACTAGTCGAAGACCCGTGCGTTGCGCGCGACGGATAATTACAACCTATAATTATTAAATTTTTTTATAATAAATATTCATAATAAATATTTTTTAGCTTTTTTTAAAAAATATTTTATTTTATTTTATATATTTATTATATATATTATATTTTTATTATTTTATAAAAAAAAAAATTTTTACTTCTTCCTTCCCATTCTCATATCTTCTCCACGTCCGTCGGTGCCACCCCACCCCACCCCCCAGCCGTCCCACCACGGCTCCCCTTTTCTCTCGACAAGCGCCAATCCCGATCACACCCCCACCCTTTCTTCTTCTCATACCTTCTCCACACCCGCCAGTGCCACCCCACCCTTTGCCGCCCCACCAAGGCTCCTCTTCTCTCTCGACAAAAGCCGATCTCAATCGCACCCTCTGACGCTCTTACCAGTACCGCCACCCCTGGCACCACCACTGTCCCACCTTTCTCCTCCCTTGCCTTCTACCCAGCCCCCTTCCTGCAGCCTCCTACATCTCCCATCCTGGCTACCCTACATTATCATAGAAAAAGAAGTCCTTTTTAACATTTCTAATAACATTTGCTGCGCGCTTTCTGGGTTGGCTCTGATTTATAAATTTTAAGAGCCGAAACGCTTCGTTCTATTTTATTTACATTTGAAACATACTATTGTTTTAAAGAAAGAGGAGGGGGGAGATCTAATCCTGACGGTCAAATGCGGAGTCGGACTTGATAATGATGGGGATTGTGCCACCACCCTCCGATCACAATCTGTTGATGTAACTCCTCACCTCCCCCGCAATCATCTCCCACATTATCGACACCAAGCACATCTCCCTCATCTCGGCATCCCACCATCCCTCCCTCCGGTCCCGTCCGCCACCACCACCAGCGCCCTCACCTAGCAGGCACAACGTCAGCAATGTCACCGGATCCATCGAGATCTGCACCATCGGCAGCGGCGGTGGAGCAGGCAGCGCCGCCACCTCACTGCCGCTGACTTCATCCCTCCTGCATGTCCGCTTCGCATCCGACTCAAACTCGTCAGGGTCGGTGGAGTCGGCAGCATGGGGGGTGGAACAAGAAGGGGCACAGCGTCAAATGCAACAGCCTCGGCGGCCCAACGACAGCGATGGAGGGTGGAGTTCCAGTGGTTCTTGATAGCATTGTCGATGCGGCCGGGAAGGAGGCGGGCAATGGTAGCCCACTTGTTGCCGTACTTTGCGTGGGTGGTAGGGCTAGAAGTGGGCTCGGGCCAACCCGAGGCCCATCGGGCCGGGCCGACTTCGGATCGAGCTTTGGGCTCGGCCCAAAACCATTCAAGCCGAGCTCGAGCCAAAAAATAAAGCCCATTTTATTTTTGGGCTAGCCTCGGGCCTATCTTTGGCCTGGCCCAGGCCCCATTAAAACCCACCCATGCCCACACCCCCACCTCCCTCCCTCCCTCACGAACCCCCCTCCGGCCTCCGCCCTCCCCCGATCCCCCGCAGAACACCCCGCCCCCCTCTCCCTCCTCCAACCCGGCCTCGTGAACCCCCTCCGCCCTCCCCTGACCCCCACCCCCACCTCCCCAACGTAAAATCCCCCTACCCCTCTCGACCCTCCCTCGGCGAGAATGCCAAATCACACCCCCCCCAACCTCTCGGCCCTCCGTGGCCAACTAGCCCCACGCCCCCCCTCCCCCCACCAGGCTGGCCCAATCGGGTTCAGGCCAAAAATTTTATAAAAGTTCAGGCCTAAGCCCGGCCCGAAGCCCGAAAAGAATTATGGGCTGGGCTCGGGTAGGGGTAAAACCTGGCCTAGCTTGGCCCACTTCCAGCCCTAGCGGGTGGCGATGATGGCAGCATCCTCGGCAGGAGTGAACGGGCGGTGGTGGACAGTGGGGCTGAGCTGGTTACACCAATGGAGTCAGCATGACTTGCCAGACCGTCCGGGAATCCTCGAGCTAATCAAAGTCCAATTCTGGGGACCGTGACGCTCCACCAACCGCATTAGTAGGGTTTGATCCTCATACAAAAAAAAACTATTGTGAACACGTGGTATTTTCTCCTTCCCCTAAAATCCCACATGTCAACACTATAATATTCCTCCATAGAGTATTATTTTATATATATATATATATATATATATATGATAAGGTCAATGAATCTAACAACAAAAGTGATTAAAGATTCCATTATTTGTGGTTTTCAATTTTCTTACCTACTTTTCTTATTAAAACATTCCACAATTGAAGTCTATTAAATAATATGCTAACACAAAAACCACAACTTATGCCAAGTTAGCTAGGTCAGAAGACCCAAATTAGACCCATATAACAATCAAGTCGGGTCGAGTTAAAACTCAATAAACCCAGACCCGATCCGAAATGTGGAGTGTATCCAAACTTGGAACCTGACATAGCCCTACAAGTCCTTAAATCAGGTCCATATCAGGTCTAAGTTAGTCGAGTCAGGTCATGGGTCAACTTGACCCATTTGCAGCCTTAGTTTTGTGTTTTGGTGACTTAGGGGCATTCTAGTGCCAGAATCATATCATTATGGTACCAATTGTATCATCCCATTCCAGTTGAACTTAAAATCTTGATCACCACCATGTGTACTAGATGTAGACAAACCTAGCGCCAATATTTCATTTTCTATGGTGATACTAGGAGATGTAGCATAGCTATTAAGTTAGAGTTGCCATCTAGTACACAGGGCAGGAATATTAATGCAAGATTATCTAGGAATCCAAGACCTAACCCTCATCCTTCTTGACATATGTAACATGGATACCTTATGTTTTTGTTGCTATTTTGAAATTATTTTGTTCCTAAATGTCATGAAAAGAAAAAAATATTGATCAAGCATTGTACCATTGCATATATTGCACAACCTGAATTTACACACATTTAACAAAATATATCTAGGCATTTTACTATCAACCATGTCATCTTCTACTTTCCCAGTTGCCAAAGCAACCACGCAGGAAGCAACAATGAGCAGGTTCCATAAATTAATTAAGGTCTCTTATGTGTTATAGAGAAACTGCATGATTTTTCCACATATTGTGAAAAAAAATCAATTGCCCAAAAATGTTTCCTAGGAAATATTTAAAGAAAAAGAAAAATCTCAATCTACCACAGTTCACATCAGATCAACAATAAATAACGAATTCATATATAGTTTTCCTACTTCAACTAAAAATAAAAGGACATGCAGGTGCACCAGGAACAGCAATTAGACAATAGGGATAAATACATACATCACTGCACAAAATATCCTATGAAATAAAGTTGGTGTGAGATGGCTGACCATTGGAACTACAATATCTTCTTTTGCTGTGTTCCTCAGAAAGGTATAGGACAGCATACCAATGCTTTGTGTAGGCCTATATAACAGATCCCCATAAATATTAGTCAGTTTCTGAGTAGACAACATGAAACAACTTAATATCAGCAAACAAATTGAAACACCATGGACCAGAAATTACAGTCGTCTAGCAATATACCAGGAGAGGGAAGGGGAGGGGGGGGGAGCGAGAGAGAGAGCGAGCAAAAGCATGACCTTTAAATAATCACCTATCCTATCCACGTCAATGAAAAAGCAAGAAACATTTTCATTAAATTAATTGATAGGATAAGCATATTTGACCATTATATGTTCACATAGTTGCTTATGACATCATATTTTCTTTTTCTTAAAGGGATATCATAAAATTCCATTACTAAAAAAGTGAATAAATAAATATATGGAGAGAGTGTGCAAGAGAGAGAGAGAAGGTGATTAAGTTTAGAAAGGAGGACAAGGAAATCTAGGATAACATGGATAACTTGTTATGGTAGAATCAAAAGACTTTGCTTGTCCAAGGATATAGATCTTCATAATGCATGAACAACAAATAAGGAACTAAAAACCTAACTCAAGTAGATGGAATCATGAGTGTGTTGGTCATCAAAGACATGAACCACATTCCAGTTTCTAGGTCCAGACGTATTACTCTTTCCAGGCATTCAGTAAAACAAAGCTTTATATATTGTTGCTAGAGTTTTTTTTTTTTTTTTTTATAGTGAGACTACTATAACTCTATAAGCACTTGGCTTCCTTGCCAGTCAAGTCTAAATCATTACAACTTTTTAGCTATCGTATACCAGCTTCGGACATCCATCCTCCGAGCATCCATTTTTTTTACGCATATATTCAGTGGTATATTCAAATTATAACAAAAGAACTTGGATACCATAAACTTTCAAACTAATCAGGAATGTGTTTGTCTGTATCTGTCTACCCCAAGTGTAAATCTATTTGTAGTTACAAACTATATATGTATGAATGTATGTACATATATGTATGTGTATATATATATATATAGCAATTTAGAAACAAGATGATAACCTTCTTCCTCCTTTTGCACAGCTACGAGAGAACACAATGACATCAGCGCCAAGTCTCATGGTACTTGTTTTAAAGCCATTTCCATCTAACAAAACAACATGGTATTAAAAAAATACACCAATTTTAAAAAAGAAAAGGTGTATTTCAACATACAAAGCATATTTTACTTGTCAATTATAGCAACTCACATTGTCCAATGGTACTTGCCACTTTGGACTTTGCTGAATATCCCAATGACATGCATTGCCGCATTTTATCTGGGTCCATCCCACCACCATTATCTGCAATAATGCCAAAACAAATTAAAGCAGTTAAAAATAAAATTAAAAATATGCTAAACATGATGAACTCATAAGTTACCATGAAAGTTTTAGTATAGTTGGCATCCTTTAGATGAAAAATGAACACCATACATTAGAATACACATATTTTCCTAAAATATATTTTCTGAAATAATCATAATAGCCAGTACGGGATGAGACTGCATACTGATTCAGTGCCAGTATGTATCAACTAGTATGGCAAACCTTGACTTCACTCGTTTTTTTTTTTAAAACATAGATCATCTCAAAGTTGAGATGGAAAATGATGTTACTTACAAAAGGTCTGTATATAACACCATTATGCAAT
Source organism: Cocos nucifera (assembly GCA_006176705.1). Taxonomy (NCBI): domain Eukaryota; kingdom Viridiplantae; phylum Streptophyta; class Magnoliopsida; order Arecales; family Arecaceae; genus Cocos; species Cocos nucifera. The sequence goes on from QRFJ01001193.1 coordinate 231,783, forward strand.
AATTTAAGCTAGTACATTTCATTACTATGCATGTTATTGCTACAAAAAGTCACAACAGCTATAATGCATTGATAAAATATTATAAACAACTGAAATGTTGGCCAAATAGTCATATCTTAGTATCTTATAACATTATAATGGCCATAATACATTTGAGTCATGGCTACTGTATAACTATGATGGCATCATAGCATGGTGACATAAGCCTACAAATAATGAACTCCATGCCCTTTAGCCAACTCAAACTTGGGTTTTGTTCCTTCGCACCTTGGTAGGGATCCCATCTTTCACAAAAGGCTTCACAAAAGACTACAAATCTACAATTGTTCCACCAAGAAATATAATGATTAATTAAAGGGACAAGACACCTGGGAGTACAGTATGAGTGATAAGACTTTTGCTCCCATTGACAAGATAACAATTATGCAGCTTTTATGTTGTTTCCATCATTCAACATTTGCTCTTGTATCAACTGAAAATGAAGATATTTGTTCCATCATCATATATAAATTAGGTCAAGTTGCATCCTCCTCTAGGTCTTCTGGATCCCCTGAAACTTTTTATTTTATCTGCATCTGAGTTATTTATGAATCACAAAGAGGCCCCTTTGGTTGAGCTGAGATGCTTGTTTACATGATCTTTGCAACAATCTCTTAAGCATTAGCAAAATGAGCATTATCATGCTGTCCTTCGCTCCTAACTTGACCATACAATCTTACTGCTGTATATGAATGACATGATTGCAGAAGATTAATTTTGTCAAGTGTAGAAAATCGTGGTCCTTTTCATGTCTTCCTCGTGGCATGACATTGCTATAGCGCTCAAGGATATCTACTTTTAGAACAGTTGTATACTACAATTAAACTTCACTTGAAGCTTTAACCTGATCCATCAGGTTACGTCAGCCTGTTGCCAGCCTAATTTATTGATGGTCTTGTTCATGCATTGCCTCTATTGCCCGTATGATGGATCCATCAACAGTCAAAGTGTGTTACTGTTCTTTTATGGCTTTAATTCTTCAAAAATTCATGGTACCTCCAAATGAGAGTTCTTTCCGTCTTTATCAGCAATTCAATTTGATGATCTAGCCTGATGTGGACTGGACAAGTGACGTCGTGAATTGTCAATTCAGGACAACCCATTTTCACTACCTTTTGGTATACTCGGAAGTCAGAATGAAAAAAACCAAGATCATAAGATCCAACTTGGTGTTAGCTGAGTAACGTGCCATGTTTGATACCTCCAGTATTGTTTGGTTTCATCTTCAATTGCATGACATGTGGATCCTCCTCGACGGTCCTACCCCCTTCATTGTCCCAAGAAGAGTATCGTTCAATTTCTAGCGAAGTCCTCTCCAAGAGCATGGCAAGCAGACAAAGATTGTCATCACTTAATGTAATAGCAACACTCTCTTTAAGATGCTCTCCTTGCCACCGATCCTTCTAAACAAGTTAAACCAAGGATCATCGACTCGAAACCGGACCTCGGCAGGCAATATAAGTCGATATATGCCCCCATACCAGGCCATACCAAACCCAAACTGACACTGGAATGAGAGATGAATCGGGGAGGAAAAGAGAGAGAAAGGGAGAGGGGGAGGTAGAGAAGGAAAGGAAGGCCAATGGAGATGCTAGCAGTAGCCACCGGATTCCACGGTCCTCCACAAAAGAAAATGAGAGCAGAGAGGGATATAGATAGAGAGAGGGGAAGAGAGAGAAGATGAGGTAAGACCACGGAGCCTTAGAGGCCTTCCTTCTCGCATCTCATGGAGGACTGCGGAGCCCCGAAGGCCTCGATGGCCCTCTGGTGGCCTCGACAGACCACTGTTGGCCTTTCCCTTTCCTTTCCTTCCCTCCTCTCTCTCTCTCTTCCCTTCTCTCTCGCTCCGTTTTTGCCGATGTTCTAAATCTAACACACGAACCGCACTAGTATGTCGCCGGTACGGTTTTGCACACCTTGAACCATCCAATCCGGGGCGCTTTAACGAACCACGAGTTCGATTGTAGACTTTTTTCAGAAACTTGAAAACCTATTTTTAAACCTTTGAAGTCTGACCAGGTTGTTATAGTATATATCAATATCATGTATGCACCATTTCTCTGGTTTCTATTTTTTCATTAAATTTTTGTGAGCTGACTACCATGATGCCTCCACTATATTTGAGTCATTGCCAACCGAAAATTAATGCACTTTATGTTGGCTTCTTCTCATCTGCTTCAAGCTACACGCTAGTGATTAAATATCCAAAAAGGTAAAATCATCTGGTATGCCAACCCCCAAATGACTGAAGGTCAAAAAAACTGCATTTGAGACACCAAACCCAAGACAAAGAGCAAACAGCCTTTAAGGTTGATCACCAAATCCTACATAAAATTAATTAAGCTAAGACAAGTTTCACTGATACATTAGATAGATAATAAAATAAGTAGGCAAAAAGAATGCAAAGACTAACAGCTCCAACTATGATCATACGGATTCATAAACTGCACAAATCAAACCACGAATTCAAAATGCAGAACACAACTAAAAATCTGAGTCAGAATCTGAAAGTCTGATACTTCATCAGCTAGTGCAGTATTGACCAGAAGTACTTCAGGAAGTAATGCAAAGCACGGCCAACCACTGTTTCATGAAAAACAATCATGAATGACAGTGGAGAGGAAAAGGCCCAAAAATAATCTGCAACCTCGAGAAAGTAAGGTTTCCAGGTTTATATTAAAGAGGATCGAGGAAAGAAAGGTTCTAGAGATTTTGTTACTCATTTAACACTTATTTTACAGCCCAATTAGCATAGCAATTGACATTACATATGCAAACAAAAGCACCAATTTCTTTCAGTTTGGAAGATTTCTCTATTTCTGCAAATCCTGCACATAAAAGAAGCAATAAAAAGAGTCATGAGTTTCCCTCAACTTCAGCAAGTCCAATGATTGAAATATTAATTTGAACAGCCAACTCCATCAATTAGGGGTGTCAGTAGGTCACATTTGGGTTGGGTTTGGTCACTACCATGGTTTACGGAACCGACCCGAACCGTCTGGTTCGGGGCGTTCCGAACCAAACCGGTGCCCAACCGGCCCGATTCACACGTGAAAATTGAGACCCGGAGAAAAAAATAAAAAAAAAAGAAAACCGTCCGATTCGGTATGGTTCGGTACAGTACGGACTGGTTCAATCTTCTTTTTTTTTTGACTGTTGGATGAATTTTTTTTGAATTTTTTATTATCGGTACAAACCAATACGGTATGGATCGATATCGTACCATATCGATCAGCAACCAGCATGCTGTCTGATACTGGTATGTAAAACCTTGATCACAACCATTATCCAAACCCAAAATATATATATATTAGATCCATGACCGAACCAAAACCCAGTTAAAACTCTATATCCATACCTAATATGATATCCAAAAGAGACGATACCGAGTCAGGTTTCAGGAAGAAATGGCAATTTTTCTACACTTCTGGGCTATTTAGTGTACCCAAATTGTTACCTTATGAACTGTAAAATGTGAAAAAGAAGGATAATGATATAGAAAAATATAACTAATTGTATCTTACAAAGACACCTATTCAGTTGTTAGTTTTGTCTTGCAAGCATCCATGCAACCAGAAGACATGAAGAAGAAAAGAAACCCTCCAACAATTAAGCTCAATATAAATATTTTTATAACTAATTGTGTCTTGAGAAGGCATCTATTCAGTTGTTACGTTTGTTACCTAAGCATCAATGCAACTAGAAGACTTGAAGAAGAAAAGAAACCCTCCAACAATTAAGCTCAATATAAATATTAAATCAGAACTTACATAATATGAAAAACTAATTTATTAGTAACAACTACTAACCATAACCACATAAGACAAGGATAGGCATTTGACGGAACAAGTACTCTGTACTTGACCTTTTTCTTTTCTGATTAAAAAATTACACATGTATGTATGTATGTGTGTGTATTTATACATATAATAAGGTCAAGGTCTTGGAATTTGGGGCATAGATATGTCTAAATTCAAACCCGACCTAGTAAAACTTCAGGTATAATTTCAGGTCCCAAACCCAACACAAATCCTATATTTTGTGTTGGTTCACGATCAGGTTTGCAGGTTATCAGCCTCCGTGGACACCTCTACCATCAATTATGGAAACCTTATGATTTCATCAAACTTCAGTTAACTTATTGGGGTTTGAAAAGCGTCCAACTGCTGATATGCAGCAAAAGATTCCATAATAGTAATGAGTACAAAGTGGTCCAACAGCATACAGGCAATAGATTATGCAATCTCACATAATAAGTTCCCAAAGCTTCATAAAAAGCTGGAAAGGGCTCTCATACAATGTTATATAAAGAACAAAATTGGAAGAAGAATGAATGTATGCTCATGAGTACATGAGCTTGGCAGATAAGAATTGCGAGCGGTGGGTTCATGATGTTGGTAAGAATACATATAACAAAAAACAATAGTACAAATTATACACTAAACCTCATATCATCTCCATGCTACCCACTCAAACTTCTTACAATAGAAGCATGATAATATGTATGGTAATTCCTATGTCATTGTCAGCAGTTTAATTACAGATGTATATGCACAGGAACCTACTAAATTTTATTTCAGATATTCAGGTTTGTTCATTATTTAAAATTGTTCATCATCCAAATCTCTACTTGATGACAATACTTCCAATTCACTCATATTTCCATCTCATCGATCAACACTACACAACTTGCAAAAAACTTCAGCATCAGAGACTCCTGGATATAAATAATTTGGTGAGTACCGACATAGAGTATGACAAATATAAAACAAAGCACAAAAATTGCTTGTTGGAACAACATGAAACTATGAGAAACAATACTCAACAAATAACACATAGAGGGCACTAACAGCAATGGGAATAAACAGGCAACATGTAGTTTTAAGCCCTACTCAAATGTTTTAAGTTGTATTGTCACATAAACATATCTTGCCTAAACCAGATTCAATGTGCATATAAACATCGGTTTGCATGTATTTAATGCATGTGAATTTAGGAGTTAGGACTTATGAGGTTTTAAAAAAAAAAAAGAAAAATTGATGCATCAAAAGCATGTATATACGAGTCAAGCCTCGCGTCAGATACTCTTTACACCTGTTTTTCAATTTTTTGTCCACAGCACTTCAAAATTCAAATTAACTAAATTTCAATTTTTTAATAAAAACTAATAAGTGCAGCATCATACCTTCAACAAGCAACATTCTGGTTCCATCTTTCTTATTCTCTAGCATATCAATGTTCACATATGTAGCTCCATTGCAAACCTTAAATTGGAAAAGGGAAATGCAACTTTAATCGCTACGAAAGCAAGTTATCAAGATGCATGATGCACAGCTTTAAGTAGGTAAAGGTAAATACCTCATCCAGCGAATTGTCCAAAAGCTCAGCCAAAGCTGTTAAGGTAAAACAAAATAAACTGTAGTTAACAAAAATAATAAAGAGTAAAGACCATCAACAGCACATAATGACCCAATCCAGCACGCCTATGCTAATATTATACAATATATGTAGCTGTAACACATATAACCCTATAAGTAAATGTAGATGATACTGAATCATGCTTTAAGATGATTAGCAAAGTTTACCTCCAAGTGCCCACTTGTGACTGGTAGCATTAGAATGTAGAAACTTCGGGTGAACTCTCACATGATCCATCCCTGATGCTGAAACAATGACACCTTTAGGCCTCCAAACCAACAAATATAAACAAGAAGAAGACAATAGAAACACAAGATATACCTGACTAAATAAATTAAAATGATTTAACACTATGGGAAACACATTATAATAAATTTATCCATCAATAGTGGAAAATGACAAAAGTTCTTTATATTGGCCAAGACATATGTGAGTGCTCCAACCATAAGCTAATAACTCATGCCTTGAAGCATGAAAATTTACAACATATGGCCACCCAAATAACAAAGAGTGAATAAATGATGACTCAAAACTATAGCATAGCAGATATATGCCGCATTCTTTTTTTTTTTTTTTTTTTTTTTTGACCCACAGTTACGATGTTGCACATGCCCTTATCAAACAACAACTCATATAATTAGCTATTTATTTGCATAGGCAATATTCAGGGGAGGACTTAATTCACAAGTATTACATTGATGACTCAAACATGATGCATCTAATGCCCAATGGCACTACCAATATAGACTTCTCACCTCCCATAATCACACCCTCGTGATTAGCAAGTATAGATCTATAGAATTCATTAACTAAAGATTAAATTATTCAATTAAGTCCAAAAGTCATTGGAACCATGAAAAGTGAAAACATTAGATAACCACAGAGTAGAATGAGCCCATTAGTGTTGAAAGAAATACCAAGACTTTATAGCAATTATTGTAGAATTCTGAACAGTTACACAAATAAATTTTTTACTATATCATGATATTTGTGAGTAATGGTAAATAATGTACCAATTCATTTCTCCTTTTGTATGTTGTAAGAAACTCAACGAAGTCATTAGTACACCGCCTGGTAGAGTCATCACTGCACTGGTAGGCAAGTGATCTTTTATAGTGTGGAACATCACAAAAGAAAGGTTATCTAGCAACTAGATAACATGGCATGTATCCAAAAGAATCACCCAGCATGTCCTGGAACAATCTGCCCATTCTAGACAGGTCTGAACAAGTTTCAGGAGTAAAATCCCCCACATTTAGAATTCAATCGAATACTGAATCTTCAAGAAGCCACAACTTCTAATCCAAGAAGACCTTAACAATACCAAACCAAGTTGATATAGGAGTCAAGGTCTATTATCTACCCAAATTTGAAAAACTTTCAATATACTTATGTGTTTTTATAATTTATATCCCTTTTTCAATTAAGGGAGGAATCAAAACCAAGTTGGGCTGAACTTGACTAGTATAATAAAGACAAGTTTTTATCCTCTTCTAACTAGAAGAGAAATCCGACCAATTAAAAAGAATGAAGCTTTATAGGATAGTAGTACAAGTTTCCCTCTTTTAGCTAGAAGAAGAACCTGATTCAAATAAGGAGGACCTCGCTAGGATATATAGGAGTCACATGCCATGGATTTGGAAAATGAGAATAAAGAGAGTGAGAGGAAAAAGCATGGACTCTACTTTCTACATAATAGTACCCAACAAAAGGAATAAAGCAAAATAGCATAAGCCCTATTTTTCACTCACAAAATGCACCTAAAACTAAAGACCATGAAAACCAAAGAAGGCCAAACCAGCCCGAACCGGATGGTTGGGGCTATACCATCAAGAACAAAACAATTTGGACAATCGGATCAGTTCAACCCCTTTAAAGCCTCCCAAGCCACCCTCCACACCTCCCCCACCCCCCTCCCGAGCTCAATGCCCTCCAAGGCGCTCTCTTTCCCTCTATCTATCTCTCTCCTCCCAACCCCTCCTCTCGATGCCCTTTGAGGTCCTCTCTCTCCCCCTCCTTTCATTGTCAAGCAAATCCTCACCCACGCCCTTACCATTGGAATCCTCCATGTTGTTTCAAGAATTGATTTTGATGATTACAAAACATTTGAGGGGATTACTAATGAATTTGGCTTAAAAAAAACTTTGTATTTCAGGGACAAAATCATAATTTTATCACGTTTTGATCTAAGAGCCTCAAGAGCAAGTATAGAAAATTTCTAATCCTTTGGAGGCAGTCCCATGATTTTTGGATGCTTATTTTGGGAGAAAATCAAGTTTGAAACGAAAGGGTCGATCCATAGGTCGTTCCCTGCTGAAAAGGGCTGTTTAGCATGCTGTCTCTGTGCCAAGGATCGACCTCAAGGTCGACATCTGCTGTTCCAAAGGCCAAAAATACAGAATGGCTGCTTTTCTGGATTTTGTCTCAGAGGTCGACCCATGTGCCATGAGTCAACCCCTACAACGAAACTTTTTTCTGCAACGGCTATTTTTTCTTATTTTGGCAGGTTTTAATGGCTCCAACGGCTACAAATCTTGCCCAGGATTCTCTCCTCCACCTATTGAAAATCTAAAAGATTTTAAATAGAAAAAAATATAAGAGATTGAAGAACTAATTATCATCCCTAAGCAAAAAGTATTCATCAAGAAAAGAAGCTTTCATTTTCAAGTTCACCTACCTCTCAAGAGCTCTTTCAAATCTCCAACAACCTTGAGAAAAATCAGAGAAGCTTCCTCTATTATTGTGAAAAACGTTCTTAAGGTTTTATTTGCTCGCAAAGGGAGCTATACTTGTATTTAATTGTCATTAAATCTTTTACTCTACTTTACTGTTTTGATTCAAGTTTTGGAAAGATTCCAAAACTTGGGAAGGTTGATCCTAACCTTGAATAGAATTATATTAGATTGGCTTGTACACAGAAAACAAGTGTTCTAGCTTGGGATAGCTAGGATTGGAGATTTCCAACGGTGTATTCAGTTTGAATACGGTTAGTGGATTTTAATTCCCAAGTAGGAGCTTGAGGAGTGGATGTAGGTGCAAAAGAAGCACCGAACCACTATAAATCTTGCTTGTTTGTGGTATGCTTGCTATCTTTCTTTTCTTAGTTTGTTAAATTCTTGCTCTCTAATCTTTTATATTTTTCTCTAACCTAAATCCCTTCACACATCATCATTCAATCTTGATATCTTTACTTTAGCTTTAAAATTTTAAAAACTCAATTCACCCCCCCTTTTGGATTGCATAGCTGGGCAACAAGTGGTATCAGAGCCCGGTGCTCTAGCCTTACTTTGATTGAATCATCAAAGAGCCAAAGATCTATGACAACCCAAGTTAGTATTTCTCTAGCCGAGGGGCAGTCCACAAACCGACCTCCACTTTTCAATGGGACAAACTATATTTATTGGAAAGCTCGGATGAAAATTTTTATACAAGCACTTGACTATGATATGTGGAGTATCATAGTTAATGGACCACACACATCCACTAAGATAATTGATGGTGAGGAATCAATCAAATCCGAAAAAGAATGGAATAAGATTGATAAGAAAATGGCTCAACTCAATGCAAGAGCCATGAATGTTTTATATTGTGCTCTAGATGCTAATGAATTTAATCGTATTTCAACATGCATGTTGGCTAAGGAAATATGGGATAAGTTAGAAGTAACTCATGAAGGCACTAATCAAGTTAAGGAGTCAAAAATTAACATGCTTGTGCACAAATATGAACTTTTCAAAATGGAGTATGATGAGTCAATAACTATAATGTTTACTATATTTACAGATATTATAAATAGTCTTAAAAGTCTTGGCAAGTCTTATTCTAATAGTGACCTTGTGATGAAGATTCTTAGATCTTTACCAAGGACATGGGAGGCCAAAGTGACTGCAATCCAAGAAGCCAAAGATCTGAATGTTTTACTCTTGAAGGAGCTTCTAGGATCACTAACGACGTACGAGCTAAGCATGAAACAACATCAAGAAGAAGATGTCAAGAAAAAGAAGACAATAGCCCTTAAATCCACCACTCAATAAGATGAGAAATTCGATGAAACGAAAGATGAAGAACAAGATGAAGAAATAGCCCTCATCACAAGAAAGTTCAAGAGATTTTTAAAGCAAAAATACGGGATGAGGAAAAGGCTACCTACCAAAGGGGAGCATAGCAAGGAAAAAGATAGGGAGCAGCCCCTTATTTGCTATGAATGTAAGAAGCCAGGGCACTTTAGTTCTGAATATCCTCAACTTAAAAAAGGTTCCCAAGAAATATAAAAAAAAGACTATGATGGCAACATGGAGTGATAGTGACGACTCAAGCTCCTAAGAGGAAGAAGCTCATGAACAAGCCAACTTGTGCCTTATGGCACATAAGAATGAGGTAAGTGCTGAAATCTCAAATAAATTTACATTCGAAGAACTTCAAAAAATCTTCTATGATTTAGTAAATGATTTAAAGAAGTTAAGAACTAAAAACAAAGAACTAAAATTAAAAAATCAAGTCTTGTTAAAAGAAAATGAAACTATCCTAAGTGAAAAACTAGTCTTAACTCAAGAGAATCTAAATTTGAAAAATAAAATCAATAATTTAAAATCAATAGTTGAAAAATTTACTTTGAGTTCAAATAAACTTCATATGATTCTTGAAAATCAAAAGATCGTTTATAATAAGGCTGGTCTAGGCTATAACCCTCTAAGAAAACAAAAATTTTTGAAAAATATTTTTGTAAGTTCACAAAGCAACAAATTTTTAAATGTTACTTGCTTTAAATGTGGTAAACTAGGACAAATCTTATACATGCTTCTCTAACAATTCAAATGTAAAGAAAATATGGGTTCCAAAAGGAACCATTATGACTAACCTTAAAGGACCCAAGAAAACTTGGGTACCTAAAGTAAGAGACTTGATTTTGCATGTAGATGTATCTTGCATCCAAAGGAGAAAATCGAAGATGGTATCTTGACAGTAGATGCTCAAGACACATGATCGATGATGAGTCCCAATTCATCACGCTTGATGCTAAAAATGGAGGGATTGTTACATTTGGAGATAATGGCAAAGGAAAAATCATTGGTATAGGTAATGTCGGTATCACTCCCTCCAAGTATATTGAAAATGTTTTATTAGTAGATGGTTTAAAACACAATCTCTTAAGTATTAATCAACTTTGTGAGAAGGATTACAAAGTTGTTTTTGAATCTTCATTGTGCATTGTAACTAGTCCCAATAATGATGGCATTAAGTTAGTTGGTCATAAGCATGATAATGTTTATATGGTAGATTTGAATGATCTTTCTATGATAAACATGCAATGTCTAGTAGCTATGAATCCCAAAATTAATGAGACTAGTTGGCTTTGGCATCGTAGACTTTCACACATTAGTATGCATTCACTTTCAAAGCTTATCAAAAAGGAATTAGTTACCGATTTACCAAAATTGAACTTTGAAAAGATAAAATTTGTGATGCATGCCAACTAGGTAAACAAACAAGAATTTCATTCAAATCTAAGAACATTGTTTCAACTTCTAAGCTATTGGAACTTTTGCACATGGATTTGTTTGGTCCTACAAGAAAAGCAAGCTTAGGTGGAAAACATTATGATTTTATAATTATCGATAACTACTCACGTTTTACATAGATTTTCTTTTTAGCACACAAAGATGAAACTTTTCATGTTTTCACAAAGTTTTACCGAAAAGTTACAAATGAAAAAGGATTTTCAATTCAAAGTATTCGAAGTAATCATGGAACCGAATTTGAAAATCAAGATTTTGAAAAATTTTATAATGAAAAAGAAATTAGCCATAATTTTTCAGCACCTATGACACCCCAACCAAATGTAGTAAAAAGAAAAAATAGAACTCTAGAAAAAACGGCCCGTACTATGCTATGTGAAAGCAACCTTCCAAAATACTTTTGGACGAAAGCAATTAACACAACATGTTACATCTTAAACCATGCCCTAATCAGACCAATTTTAAAGAAAACACCCTATAAACTTTGGAAAGGAAGAAAACCTAACATTGCATATTTTCATGTTTTTGATTGCCGGTGTTTTGTTTTGAACAATGATAAAAAAAAACTAGGCAAATTTGATGCAAAATTCGATGAAGCTATTTTTCTTGGTTACTCCTCTTCTAGTAAAGCTTTTAGAGTTTTTAACAAAAAAACCTTAGTAGTAGAGGAGTCAATACATGTTGTTTTTGATGAGACTAATAATCTTCCATCAAGAAAGAGTGAGGGTATTGATGATACAGATCCTCTTATAGAAGGATTGAAGGAGATCACCCTAAAGGATTCAACAATTCAAAATGAAGAGAATCATGAAGACAAGCAAAAAAATTGAGGGTGAAGGACAACAAGAACAACCTCAAAGTACAAATGATCTTCCAAAAGAATGGAGGTATGTTTACAATCACCCAAAGAACTAATTATTGGTGATCCTACACATGGGGTAAGAACTTGCTCTTCACTTAGAGATGCATACAATCATTTTGCATTTGTTTCTCATTTTGAATCCAAAACCATTGATGAAGCCAAAAAAGATTATAATTGGATAAATGCAATGCAAGAGGAACTTAATCAATTCGAAAGAAATAATATATGAACCTTAATATCAAGACCTAAAAATTATCCAATAATTGGTACAAAATGGATATATAGAAATAAATTGGATAAAAATGGAAATGTAATTAGGAATAAAGCAAGATTAGTTGCAAAGGATTATAATCAAGAAGAAGAAATTGATTTTGATGAAACCTTGCACTTGTTGCTAAACTAGAAGCAATTAGACTTTTACTCGCTTATGCATGCTTTATGAATTTTAAGATATTTCAAATGGATATTAAAAGTGTTTTTCTAAATGGATATATTGCCGAAGAAGTTTATGTAGAACAACCTCCCGATTTTGAAAATCATGCTTTTTTAAATTATGTTTTTAGATTAAACAAAGCATTATATGGTTTAAAATAAGCACCTAGGGCTTGGTACGAAAGACTAAGTAAATTCTTACTTAATAATGAATTTTCAAGAGGAAATGTAGATACAACCCTTTTCATTAAAAGAGATCATGATGACATTTTAGTAATACAAATATATATTGATGACATTATATTTGAATCTACTAATAAAACTTTATGTTAAGATTTTACTAAGCTCATGCAGGAGGAGTTCGAGATGAGCATGATGGGTGAACTAACATTCTTCCTCAGACTTCAAATCAAACAAATAAAAGAAGGGATCTCCATCACTCAAAACAAGTACACAAGAGAACAACTCAAGAGATTTAGGATGGAGAGCTCCAAAGCAATTAATACCCCCATGAGTCCATCATTAAGCTTGACAAGATGAGAGGTAAAGTGTTGATCAAAATTTTATAAAGGATGATTGATTCTTTATTGTATTTAATGCTAGTAGATAATATATGTTTAGTGTTTTTTATGTGCACGATTTCAATTAATCCAAAAGAATCACATTTAAATGCTATAAAAAGAATACTTAAATATCTAAAGGAACTCAATCCATAGGTTTATGGTACTCTAAGAATTCATCAATCGATTTAATTGGATATTCAGATGCAGACTTTGCTGGATGTAAATTAAACAGAAAAAGTACTAGTAGAACTTGCCAATTTCTAGAAGTTAACTTAATCTCTTGGTTTAGCAAGAAGCAAAATTCGATAGCATTATCTACGGCCAAGGTCGAATACATTGCAGCCGAAAGTTGCTGTGCACAAATCTTGTGGATTAAGCAACAACTTAAGGACTTTGGCATCAAACTAAACAAAACTCCCATAAGATGTGATAATACTAGTGCATAATCTAACTAAGAAAATCCAACACTAGGTCAAAACACATTGAAATAAGACATCATTTCATAAGAGAGCATGTTTAAAATAATGACATAATTCTTGATTATGTTTGTACTGAAAATCAACTGACTGATATTTTCACTAAGGCCTTGAGTGAAGATAAATTTTATGAAATTAGGAGAGAATTAGAAATTCTAAATTCTTTTGCTTAAATATCCTTCTTTTGATCCTAACTTATCCTCTACTAATATTTTTGGATCAATCCTTGAAACTTAATTTCATTGCTTTAAGTTAAAAATTATCCATCCTTCTTGTTTTTTCTTGACTATAATAAGAAAAATTATTTTTGAACTTAATAAGAAAATCCATGAATAAATAATTGTACTTTATTTATCTCATGAATTTATTTGAGCATTCTAATGATTTTGATTATTTAATTTATTTTAAGCAACTATTTGTATTTTACACATTTTAATCATATTATTATTTTTTTTAAATTAACTAGTATCAAGAAATCATTTTTGATCTTAAAAGAGAATTATTGATGAATATTCATGCCTTATTCAGATTGATTGATTTTAAAAAATAAATTTAAGAAAAATACTATTTTTAAATCTTTTGATATTGATGTCAAGCAAAATATTTCAAAGAAGCTATTAAAACTAAATATTCAAAGAAAACTTTAATTTTTAATCAATTAATATCAGACAACTTGACATTTGTCTTGTATTTTATTGATCTTAATATATATATATATAATAATAAAAGAAAAGAAGAGATGATCCCTGAAAAACTTAATATATCTTATAATTTGCTTTGAATGATCTATTTAAAATCTTTAATCTTTGAAATGTTTCCATCTCTCTTGAATCTTTGAAGTTCAAATAATTTTGTTAATACATTTATATTATTCAAAAAGGAAAGATTGTTTTAATTCATGTGTTCATAAATAGAATTTTAAAAAAAAAGGAGAAAAGATATTCATTCTAAATTATTATGTTCTTTCAAATGGGAAGAAAAGCTAAAAGTAAATTTATCCAACAATAATTATGCAAAAGAGGGGAGAAAATATTATGATGAATTTCTAGTATTTACTCTAAAAAATAAAGGAAAGATGTTTGTTTGTTAAATATTATCTAGTTACCTTGACTGAACATTCTAATAATTGAGTTAAGGATAATGACTTTGATTGTTTTATGATCCTTTTAACTTAAGCCTTCATGTATTATTCAGTTTAAATTCAATTGATTTGATGCCAAATTATTTTTGATAACAATTGGAGTTAAAACTAATTTGAAATATATTCTCACCCCAAAAAAAATTAATTTTGATACATACTTCTAATTTTGAAAGTTAGTTAAAAATATGAATATAATACAGAATTTTTAATGTGCCTTTAGAAATCTTTGTAAAATCATTTTTGCTCTGATACTATCTTATTTTTGCTCGATACATTTCTGATATATACTTTTCGAGCCTAATTGACTGAATTTATTTAAGAAAAGAAAAGAATGAATAATGAATTAATGTTGTGCTTGATTCCACTATTCAATTTTTGAAAGCTCTAATCCTTTAAAGCTTAAAGTACATACTTAAAAATCTGTTCAAAGAATCATATTCATTCAAAAAGGAGAGCCTTTGATATTTGAGTTTAAGCTATTTTTTTGTAAAGAAAAAAATTTCAAATGAAAGCTTTTAAAAGAGAACTGATTCATGATTTGATTAACTTTGAATTTTTGATTCAATTTTTTGAATTTGATACTATCTTTGACACCCCATCACATCTCTGATTCATCTGATTCAGGACTTCCAACTGATCTCTAGATTTATTTAGTCATCTTTTTTAAGTTATAAACTATATCTCTTAGTTATTTCTATGTTGTTGATCAAGTCATTGTGATTATATTTCTTTTGGATCAAACTTATGGCATTGGTACTATTGGCTGTTTGGGTCATGGATAGTTATATCCATAAATTTTGTATGTTTTGATGGCCTAATTCTCATGAATACTTTTGATACCTTTATATTTTGTATGTTTAGCACTTATATATTTTGATGACTTGATGTTATGATAATCATTTGGATATATATATGTGATGATGTCATTTGAATGATGTGAAATGAAATCTTTGTGAATTGGCTAAATTTCATTATGATCATCATGTTGTAAATTGAAAGTTTTGTTATAAACTCTTATTCTAAGAGGAAAACATATGGAATAACTTAAGGGGGAGGCTTTTTTATTTTTGAATTTTAAAATTCTTTAAGATCTTACTTGATCATGTCAAAAAGGGAGAGTGGAGTAAATAAAATTGGGCTATAAGCAAAATTGACAAAAGAAATAAAATAGAAGTAAAATTGACAAAAGGAATAAGGAATAAGTCAAACACTTTTGCAAATCATTTAAATGCCTGACTATAAGTAATCATCAAACTGCTCTTGATGCCATATTGATAAAATAATTGAATATAATATCCTAGTATGTGATGTAGCATGTTCCTTCAAAATTTTTGAAATCCTCAATCAATGCTTCTACATACTTTATTTTTGCTTATGCTCAAATATTTTGTCATCATAAAAAAGGAAGAGATTGTTGCTCCAAGAATTAATTTTGATGATTACAAAGCATTTGAGGGGATTACTAATGAATTTAGCTTGAAAAAAGACTTTTTATATTTCAGAGGCAAATCCGTAATTTTATCAAGTTTTAATCTGAGAGCCTCAAAAGCAAGTATAGAAGATTTCTAATCCTTTGGAGGCAGTCCCATGATTTTTAGATGCTTATTTTGGAAGAAAAATAAATTTAAAGCGAAAGGATCGACCTAGGTCATCCCCTGCAGAAAAGGACTATTTAGCATGCTGTCTCTGTGCCCAGGGTCGACCTCTGCTGTTCCGAAGGCTAAAAATACAGAACGGCTGTTTTTCTGGATTTTGTCTCAAAGGTCAACCTCGAAAGGACTGTTTGGCACGCTGTCTCTGTGCCAAGGGTCGACCCCATGGTCGACCTCTGCTGTTCCGAAAGCTAAAAATACAGAATGGCTATTTTTCTAGATTTTGTCCCAAAGGTTGACCTCAAGGTCGACCCCTGTGCCATGAGTCGACCCCTACAACGAAACTTTTTCTGCAACGACTATTTTTTCTTATTTTGACAGGTTTAAATAATTTTTTTAATGTCTCCAACGGCTATAAATCTTACCCAGGATTCTCTCCTCCACCTATAGAAGATCTAAAAGACTTTAAATAGAAAAAAACATAAGAGATTGAAGAACTAATTATCACCTCTAAGCAAAAAGTATTCATCGAGAAAAGAAGCTTTCATTTTCAAGTTCACCTACCTCTCAAGAACTCTTTCAAATCTCCAACAACCTTGAGAAAAATCAGAGAAGCTTCCTCCATTATTGTGAAAAGCGTTCTTAAGGTTTTATTTGCTCACAAAGGGAGCTATACTTGTATTTAATTATCATTAAATCTTTTACTCTGCTTTACTGTTTTGATTCAAGTTTTGGGGGTTCCAAAACTTGGGAAGGTTGATCCTAACGTTGAATAGGATTGTATTGGGATGGCTTGTATCCGGAAAACAAGTATTCTAACTTAGGATAGCTAGGGTTGGAGGTTTCCAACAGTGTATTCAGTTTGAATACGATTAATAGATTTTAATTCCCAAGTAGGAGCTTGGAGAGTAGATGTAGGTGCAAAAAAAGCACCGAACCACTATAAATCTTGTTTATGGTATGCTTGCTATCTTTCTTTCCTTAGTTTGTTAAATTCTTGCTCTCTAATCTTTTATATTTTTCTCTAACCTAAATCGCTTCACACACACATCTTGCATATCATCATTCAATCTTGATATCTTTAATTTAGCTTTAAAATTTTAAAAACCCAATTCACCCTCCCTCCTCTTAGGTTGCATAGCTGGCAACACTCCCACTTTCTATCTCCCGTTGTGCCACACTGCCTCGCTCTACCCCCACTTCATAATCTCTCCCTACCCCTCCACCTTTGCCTTCAGTGCCAAGATGGGGACCAGCCTCAACACCCAAGCCACCTACCTCTGTCCCTCTCTGCCCCTCCCTTCATCCCTCTCTGCCCCTCCATCCATCCCTCTCTTTCTCCCTCTGCTTCTCCCTCTCCCTCTCCCTATTTCAATATATCCCGACATAGCACCATATAGATCCACATTGTACCATACCGATCACAGCAGCTACAACCTCTGATACTGGTTTGGCAAATCTTGATGAAAGCTTGATAAAAGAAAATGGGTTCCAGATTCTATTTTCATCAACTTTCCTATTTTTTTAAAATTTTTAAAAAGATTCTACGTGAGTGGGTTAAAAGAATTTCTTCATCTTGATTGGATCAAGTGGTATCAAATAGTTAATGGTTGAGATCTGTTAGCAGTATAAGAAGAATGAAATAATTTTTGGTAGTTAAAGTACACTAAAAGACAAAACTACAATTTCTATTTTGACATATGATAAGATAAAAGGAATGTCTCACACAGTTGAAAGAGAAGATTGCCCAACTCATACAGCTCGTATCCCACCTAGTGACATTCAACTCAATCATCACCAACTCCTATCACAAAATTACCTCCCAATATTTGGAGATGATGAGAAGTTCGTTTGACCAATGCTAAAAGAAATAGACACTTCACTATAGAGCATGAATCCTAATCAAAAAGCTAAAACATTCAAGTACTAGATAAGAAAGTAGGTGCTTTCCCATCTCGACTTTTAATTTAGAAGCTAAATTACGCGTGATAGGAGCACTGATCCAAGAGGATCATCTGACAATCATGGAACAATCTAGCCACTTCAAGTAGGTCCAATAACCTTAAAGAGTAAAATCTAGCACATTCAAGACTCCGTGAGCACCAAAACTTCAAGAAGCCATAACTTCTAATCCAAAAAGAATTTGGTAGTGCAACTTCAGACAAAATTGATGTAAAAATCAACATCTAACTTTTGCCCAAATTTAACTTTTTTAAGTATATCTATTTTAAATTTTTAAATATATCTATTTTATTTTTTTAAAATATATCTATCACTTTTTATAATTTGTATTTTCTTTTAATTAGGAGAGGCATCTAAGCTAATTTGAGCTGGACTTCCCTAGTATCAAAAAAAAAAAAGATAGAGTAATTTTTATCCTCTTCTAATTAAAAGAGAAATCCAATTCAAGAGAGTGGACCTTTATAGAATAATAGAAAACTTACAACTTCTTTTGCTAGAAAGAAAAATCCAATTCAAATAAGGAAGATCGTGCTAGTATAGAAAGAGGTATATATCATAGTTTTGGAGAATAGGTACAGAAGAAGTGAAAACAAAGAGCATAGACTCGACATTCCACAATGATATATACAACAATTTGTGATCATGAAAAATTAATGAAAGCAAAAGAGATCTAGACCCTAGCTTCACCAATTTTTCTATTTTTTTAATTTTTTAAAAGATTTGAGTTTAAGAAATTTATCCTTCTCCCTAATTCGATGAGTTTTTTTTACCACATAAAATAGCTGCAAGCAATTATGTTCCATGGTCGAACATGCTTCTCATAAACCCCCATTTAGAAGAATACGTCTACATGGTAGACTCAACACCATTCATTTTATAAAGGCACAAGCCTTACCTAGTGATTCAATCTTTTTAATTTAGTCATCTTAGACCTTCATGGATCCCGTTTAACATATTTCATAATAATTTTGCTGGTTGTAGTGGGATCCCAATTACCTAAGACACTTCACCTGGTATAAGATATAGGTATTAAGGATTGGAACTGACCTAGATGAAAGAACAGCAATTAGTTTATCAAACCACATAAGTGACAACTTGAGTCTGATCATCTGAATTGCTTCATGGAAAGAAAACAGATATCATGTCAACAACCTTATAACTAGAAAGAAGTTATCAAGGATACAGAATCAGATTATTTGCTACATTTGATCATTATATAGCTAAACCATTATCAGAAACCTAAGTGGTTTCAATAGCCTTAGTATGGCATCTATACACCAACAATTGTTGTATGGAGCTTGCTACAGCACAAATATGCATCAATTATAGAAATTCAATTTTAAATTTAATTAGCTCCCATCACATTTTCTTTGACGTGCAAATCAACGAATAGAATGAAATGGTATAAATTTTACCCATTATCAGAGACCTTCCATTTGTAAAGTCAATAGTCAGACGGGAAATTTCCTTATTCCTTGCAAGGCTACAAAAATCATATGATAAATTCAAGTAGTGATGTTACAGCATGATACATTCTAAATAAGGATACCCCATTCCTTACTACGCCCATTTTTCCCAATCGCTTCTATTTTTGGTGAAAGATTAACCCGCATTATTACCACAATTGAAAGAAATTAGACACCCATGCACCACAACTTCCAAGCGCCAAAATAATTAAATTTTTGTGAAAGGAAAAAACGGAAACCAAGAAACCGGACTAACCATAGTGCAGCGTGGAATCGGCGATCGGGCTCTCTTCGTAGTCCCCAGCCTTCCAGAACTGCTTGCACCCGTGGAAACCCGTCGCGGGCGGAGGCGGCGGGAGCGCGACCGCCAGCGGCGCCGGCAGCGGCAGAGGCAGCGGCGGGGGGATATCCGCGGGGAGAGGATCAAGAAAGCCAAGAGGGAGAGTGGCGGCGAGGCCACCCTCCGCCCGCAGCTTCTTGAACGGCCCTCTGTCGTCGGAACCATTGGCAGACCCAGATCTCTTTGCCCCGCCGGTACCGTCCTCTGGTGCCTCGGAGTCGCTGTCGCTGCTGCTGAGATCGATCACCGCCGAGGGCTCCGACGGACGCCGCGGGGGCTCCCGCGCCGGCAAGGTGGCGGACGCCGGCTGGTCGCCAGCGTCGACGATCTCCGTTTTAACAATCGAATCCATGGGGGAATGTTCTTTTTCTTTTTTGGCTTAACCTAGTTATGGAAACAGCTAGTATTTCGCCCTTGACGGTGGGGCAGTTGCTTTTGGTCCAAGAAACTGGTGCAAAATTACGTTAAAGTCCTCACTTGCTGAGATATATAACCTCGACTGACCTCCGATGGCGGGCGCGTGGGTTACAAGGGAGTATTTGGAGTATTTTACAGTACTAATTTTTTTAAAAAAATTAATTAATATAAATTTTAATTTATTTATCAAATGTAAAAGGGCGTTTTCTGTTGAGAAAGAAGCTATTCTAAATAGCATTTTACGACCCAGTCAATAAACCCATAAAACCTATATATTAAAAAAAAATTTAAAATTATCATTTATAACTATTGGTACAGAATCTAATTGATATCGAATCAAACTAAAGTTGAAGAAAAAAAAATTATCATCAGTGATCTACAAAATAAAGTCCCACTCGAAGTCGATAGTGATGGCTTCGGCAGGACCCTCCGATGATCAAATCATGATGATCAAATCAGCTCTTCTGACCAACAGAAATGAAGTGCTCAAAAAAAAATTTAGCAGAGTTTTAAAAATGAGAAGAGAGCCTAAAGAAAATATATCTGGAGGATCCCTTTTATAAATGGAGTCCGGAGCAGACTGATAGTGACAACCGTAATCATTCGATCGTGGGCCGCTTGGGGCCACGTGAAATTTATTACGAAAAAAGATGTCGCCCGTAGTAGATTGATAATGACAGTCATAACTGTCCAATAGTGGGATCGCCTGTAGCAGACTGATAAATGATAGTCATAATCATCCAATAATGGGGTCGCCTGTAGCAAACTGATAAATACAGTCGTAACCATCCGATGATGGGCCGCTCGGAGCCACGTGAAGTTTGTTACGGAGAGAGATGTCCGTTGTCATGATGTGCTTGTTCGTTGAGATTTAA
This sequence comes from Cocos nucifera, assembly GCA_006176705.1. Taxonomy (NCBI): domain Eukaryota; kingdom Viridiplantae; phylum Streptophyta; class Magnoliopsida; order Arecales; family Arecaceae; genus Cocos; species Cocos nucifera. Next base: position 252,882 of record QRFJ01001193.1, read on the forward strand.
TAGTCGAAGTCCGAAGAAAGCAGATGTTAGTTAGTGAAGAGCTTTGACATATATCAATTCCAGAAAAGTTCGGACTCCTAAAGAAAATACAGCTAGAAGGAATCATCCGAGAGGAATACTACTTGAAATTTGGAAGTAATCCGCTGGAGAAATCCGGATGGAGTTCGACTGATAGAGAAGTTCGGAAGGAGTTCGGCTCCTGGAGGAATCCAACTAAATGAGAAGTCTAGAAGGAGTTCGGCTCATGGAGGAATTTGATTAAAGGAGAAGTCCGGAAGGAGTTCGGCTCTTGGAGGAATCCGATTGAAGGAGAAGTCCGAAAGGAGTTCGGCTCTTGGAGAAATTTAATTGAAGGAGAAGTCCGGAAGGAGTTCGGCTCTTGGAGGGAATTTGACTGAAAGAGAAGTCTGAAGGAGTTCGGCTACTAGATAAATCAATTGAAGGAGAAGTTCGAAGAAGTTCGGCTCTTGGAGGAATTTGACTGAAGGACGAGTCTGGAAGAAGTTTGGCTCTGGAGGAATTTGACTGAAAGAGAAGTTCGAAAGGAGTTCGGCTGCTGGAGGAATTCGACTGAAGGAGAAGTCCAGAAGGAGTTTGGCTCCTAGAGGAATTTGATTGAAGGAGAAGTTCGAAAGGAGTTCGGCTTTTGAAGAAATTTAACTGAAGGAGAAGTCTGAAAGGAGTTCGATTACTGGAGGAATCGACTGAAGGAAAAGTTCGGAAGGAGTTTGGCTCCTGAAGGAATTTGACTGAAAGAGAAGTCCGAAAGAAGTTCAGCTGCTGGAAGAATCCGACTGAAGGAGAAGTCTAGAAGGAGTTCAACTCCTGAAGGAATTTGACTGAAAAAGAAGTTCGAAAAGAGTTCGGCTCCTGAAGGAATGTAACTGAAGGAGAAGTCTGGAAGGAGTTCGGCTACCGGAGGAATTTGACTGAAAGAGAAGTCTGGAAGGAGTTTGGCTCCTGGAGGAATTTGACTGAAGGAGAAATCCGAAAGGAGTTCGTGAAGGAAAATCCTGATTTCTCGGACCAGGTTCGTTTAAATCTGATCGGATCAAGAGATATATTTCAAAAACTTTTCTCTTTGATCCGAATCAGATCTGAAATATTTTAGATCTGATTTTTATTATTTTAATAATTAAAATAAAATATAGATAAATTAAATCATATTTAATTTATCTTGATGTAGGGTAATCTTATTATCCGTTGATGATCCTGTAAGCAGCGGAAGGTTCTGGATCTAACCACGCAAGTGCCTAGCCTCTATCGATATCCACTCGAGCTAGATCTGGAGATCTTCTTCTTCTCTATCATATCTCCAAAAATCAAATCTAAATCTAATTTAGAGGATCTTCAAAACAGCTTTCGAAGATTAGCAGTTGTCCTTTACAGCAGCGCAGCCTTCTAGCTTTCTGTCGCCTTTCTCTCACCTAGATTGCACCAACTTAGATCGGTCAATTTAAGCATTATTGATCCCATCTAACCAACTCTTGATTCGGTTTGATCAACCATTTAGACCTAATTGAGCTATCCAAGTCCAAATCCAATATTATGAATATGTCTTAGATCTGAAATTCTCAATTTTAGATCTAATTAATATTCAATAATCTTAATTTTTAATTAAGTAGGGTTCATAAATAAAATATGCACAATAAATCCTATGGTTTCAGGATCTAGGGTTTTGCAAAAATTTAGTTTTGGATTTCTAATTAAGGATGAATGCGCAGTACCCCTTTACGTCATAAGAATACCCCATCGGATGGGAGGAGTGGGCCTTTAAACCCTTCTTCATTCTTATGATCGAACGACTAAGAGGAACGCCTTAATCAGGAACATGTAATACTACAAAACAATTTTAGATGTATATCATATATCTCATATACAAATTAGATCTAATCATGTTATTTTGCAATTATCTTAGTATCGAATCATGCATATTTTAGATCTAAATTATCTTATAATAATCTAAAAAATTAGATTTAAATTGATCTTATCAAAAATAACTCTAATCTAGACAACTATGTAGAACTATTCTACAACTAGTCTAGACATGCATCAATCATATCTCATATGATATTAAAATTAAATAATTTTTATTTATTATTTTTTTGATATTATTATAATAATTATAATATCAAAAAATAATAAATAAATAGATCTAAAATATGATTTAATCAAATTAAATTGTAAACATGCAAGACTATTATTTAGAACTATTCTATTTTAGAATTAGTCATGCATATTTTTTAATCTTAGATCCAAATTATTTAATTTTAATTTTTCTAATTTCAAATCTGATCACATCTCATGTGACATCTAAAATCACTTATTTTTTTATTAAAATAAATTTTAAATTAGATCTAAATACTTTAGAACCTTGACTTTGATACCAGTTGAAGGAAAATTCTGATTTTCCAGATCATGTTCTTTTAGATCTGATCGGATCAAGAGATATATTTTAAAAACTTTTTTCTTTGATTTGAATTAGATCTAGAATATTTTAGATCTAATTTTTATTATTTTAATAATTAAAATAAAATATAGATAAATTAAATCATATTTAATTTACCTTGATGTAGGGTAATCCTATTACCCGTTGATGATCCTGTAAGCAGTGGAAGATTCTGGATCTAGCCATGCAAGTGCCTGACCTCTACCGATATCCACTCAGGCTGGATTTGGAGATCCTTTTCTTCTCTATCATGTCTCCAAAAATCAAATCTGAATTTGATTTGGAGGATCTTCAAAATAGCTTTCGAAGATCAACAGTTGTTCTTTGCAGCAGCGCAGCCTTCTAGCTTTCTGTCGCCTTTCTTTCGCCTAGATTACACCAACTTAGATCCCAAACTACTTTGGACATGGAGAGGAGAGGGAGAAGATGGACTTGGCATGGAGGAGGAGAGAGGCAGCCTTGGGGCGTGGGAATTATGTTCTCATATATTTTTGAGTTGGGCGCAGGATCTTATTTATAGACTTATGCATGATCCAACTCTTCTTCTTCCCAACCAATCACAACCCTTTGTGAAATCAGATCTAAATCTGATTGATGAAAATAAAGTCCCTTGGATTCATCCTTAGATGGCACCTAAGACCAGTCAAAGTTGGTTCTTAGGAGGAGTCTAATCGAAATCCAAAAAGGAGATGGAGTCCCTATCCAATAGGGGCTCCTGAGCGCCTCCTACTTGGGTGCACGCCACCCTTGGCGTGTGCCCTCTTCCTTGCCAGTTTCTGATAGGGGGACAAGCCCCCACCAGCTCTCCAATAGGTGCGTGATACGTGGACAGAAGTCAAAGTGTCAATGGTCAACATTTGACCAGTCAAAGGTCAACTTTTGACCAAAATCAAAGGACGAGAAATGGTAGGTGGCATGCGCCCTCTTCCTTGCCAGTTTCTGGCAGGGGGACAAGCCCCCACCAGCTCTCTAATAGGTGCGTGATACATGGACAGAAGTTAAAGTGTCAATGGTCAACATTTGACCAGTCAAAGGTCAACTTTTGACCAAAGTCAAAGGACGAGAAATGGTAGGTAATAAAAAATGGTAGGTATTGTCTTACAAAATAAGATAACCCTTTTCTAACCTCGACAGGCTCCAGTCAGACCAAGTAAAGGCCTCTGATCGAGCATAAACTCCTTTGGCTCAGTCAGGACAACTATTTATGATAGTAAAAGAAGAACGTTAAGTTCAATCGAGTGCTAGCACGATTTTCTTGAACCTAATTGAATCTCATTCAGATCAATTGAACTAGATCAGTTTAATTGATGATCATCAGATTCAAACCCTTGTTTGTATGATCCAATTAAGTTTAGTTCTGTATGGTAATCATTCAGATCAATTGAACTAGATCAATTTAATTGATGATCACCAGATTCAAACCCTTATTTGTGTGATCCAGTTAGGTTCAGTTCTGTATGATAATGGGATATGTCATGATCTCTATCATCAACATCATCGAAACTCCTTTCGATGGATCAGAACTCTTCTGATTCGAACAGCTAGAATGATCGATCATCTAAATCATTCTAATTACTCCCAAAATCCACCAGTGACACCTAGCAGTATATGGTGGCAACCCATCAGAGCTGAATGCGAATCTCTTGGTGCAGCTACCTGTGTGATTAAGTTCTTCTATCTTAAGCTCCAATCAGATTAGGTTAAGGTGAACTCGTCAAAACCCTAGTTTCTATCATATAATGTAATCATTCGATTTAAGTCCGACCTAAATAGAAAACTCTTTCTATTATTCACTCTGCCATGCCATGGGCTTCTGGACTTGATTCTCATGATCATCATAGGGCTGCTCCTCTACCATTGAGGTAGATAGATTCCATATTGATGCAATCCAGTTCCTACAATGAACATGCTATAGCCAACATACACCTCAGAATTCCGAATGGCTAGGAGACCGAGTTATGGTATAGTCAAACTATAACACCCTCAAGGTGAACTGCCGATGCACCTCAGGTCAAAGAACTAGACACACCACTGCAGCATCGAGTCAGTCATTGACGAGAAGGTAGACTTCCTAATGACTACTCGAGGTGGTCACGCTCAGTGCTCTCGTTCTCTAACGAGTACCTGTACTTTCGCTCCGGTGTCACCACACCGTAGACTCAAGACTCATCTACTAAAGAGAAGCGATTGTACACCAACCTTTCGGATCAATCATCATCCTCGTGATGATCCTATGGTCGGGAGCATTTTATGAGTTAATAATGATTAATCATGTCTTAAACTTTCAACTCTTGAAAATATGAATTATCATTACCATTAATTCAAAGGATATATCACAGATACTAAATACGCATATGTAATAGAAAATAATCCATTTTATTAATTATAGTCAAAATTATAATTTTGCCCCTAGAAGTGTATTACAAGTATCAGCCAATTCTGACTTCTAGGGCACATATATCTAACAATCTCCCACTTGTCCTAAAGCCAATTGGCTACAAGTCTATGTCCCATCTTCTCAAGGTGGGCTTCAATCTTTTATTTTCCCAATGGCTTTGTAAGTGAGTCTGTCATATTGTCTGCGGAATTGACTCTCTTGACCTCGACGTATCGCTTCTCAAGGTAATCATGGATGATGTGGTATCGCCGCTCAATGTGCTTGGATTTTTGGTGAGACCTCGGCTTCCTAGCAAGGACTATGGCGCTATTATTATCGCTGTACAGAGGAATGGTATCTGATGGCATTACTCCGATTTCTGTAGAAAACTTTTTATACCAGAATGCTTCCTTCGCAGTCTCTGATGCAGCAATATATTCTGCTTCCATGGTAGAATCTGCTATCATGGTTTGCTTGGAACTCTTTTAGTTGACAGCACCACCATTACACATAAACAGACTCCCAGATGTCGACTTTTGATCATCTACATCGGATATGAAATCTGAGTCTGTGTATCCAAGGACTTGGAGTTCTCCATTACCAAAGACCAACATCATATCATTAGTTCTTCTTAAGTACTTATGGATATATTTCATAGAAGTCCAGTGTTCTTCATCTGGATTTGATTGATATCTGCTTGTGACACTCACAGCATGGGCTATATCAGGTCGTGTACATAGCATGGCATACATGAGGCTCCCTATTGCAGAAGCATAAGGGATCTTGCTCATGCATTCTATTTCCTCAGGTGTGCTAGGGCACATCTTCTTGGAAAGATGAATACCATGTCTGAAGGGTATTAATCCCCTCTTAGAGTTTTTCCATACTAAACCTCTTTAGTACTTTCTCTATGTACATCTTCTGTGAAAGTCCTAGCATCCTATTCGGTCTATCCCTATAGACCTTAATTCCTAGAATAAAGGATGCTTCACCTAGGTCTTTCATGGAGAATTCCTTGGACAACCATATTTTGACTGTCATCAACATGGGAATATCATTTCCAATAAGGAGGATGTCATCCACGTACAATACGAGAAAGACAACAGCGCTCCCATTGATCTTTTTGAAGACACACGATTTCTCTTTATTTTTGATGAAACCAAACATTTTGATCACATCATTGAAATGAGTGTTCCAACTTCGAGATGCTTGCTTAAGTCCATATATGGACCTTTGCAGCTTGCAAACCTTGTGATCAGTATCACTAGATGTGAAACCTAGCGATTGTTCCATATAGATATCTTCTTTAAGATATCCATTTAAGAATGCCATTTTCACATTCCATTTGCCATATTTCATAATCGAAATAGGCTACAATGGCAAGCAATGTGCAGGATGGATTTTAGCATAGCCACTGGAAAAAAGGTATCCTGATAGTCAATGCCTTCACGTTGACTATAACCTTTTGCCACTAGTCTAGCCTTGAATGTCTCCACATTCCCATCTACACCAATCTTTCTCTTGAAGATCCATTTACATCCAATAGGTACTATACCTTCTGGTGGATCTACCAAGGTCCAGACTTGGTTTGAGTGCATCGAGTCAATTTCTGACTGCATTGCCTCTAGCCATTTCTCAGAGTCGATATCTGATATCGCCTCGTTGTAGGTTTTGGGATCATCACCATGAGCACCATTACCTACGAGGAACATTTCCTCTACTTTCTCTGAAATAATACCTAAGTATCTTTCAGGGGGACGAAAAACTCTTTCCGATCTACGAGGTGGAGGAGGTAGTGTTCTTATTGGCTCAACCTAATTTGGTTCCAATTGGTCCTTAGCTCATTGTACTTGTGAGACTTTCTCATCAAGCTTAATCTGCTTTCCAATGCCGCTATCTTGAATAAACTATTTTTCAAGAAAGATGGCATGTCGACTCACAATCACATTATGGTCTTCTAGGAATGTAGAAATAGTATCCTAATGACTCTTTAGGATATCCTATGAATCAAGCTCTGAAGGACCTAAACTCTAACTTGTCCGCTTGTTGTCTTTTGACATGAGCCGGACAACCCCAAATTTTGAGATGACTCAGACTTGGTTTCTTACCATGCCATATCTCATACGGTGTGGTAGGAATGGTTTTAGAGGAAATCCTATTCAGTAGATAAATTGAAGTTAACAATGAGTGTCCCCAAAGAAAATCAGGAAGGTCTGTGAAGCTCATCATGGATCGGACCATATCCAATAGAGTCCGATTTCTCCATTCTGAAATCCCGTTGAGTTGAGGTGTTCCTGGTGGAGTCCATTGAGAGACTATGCCATTTTCCTTGAGATAGTCTAGGAATTCTCGGCTAAGGTATTCACCTCCTCGATCTGATCGAAGAACCTTAATGGATTTTTCAATTTATTTTTCTACTTCATGTCTGAATTCTTTGAACTTTTCAAAAGCTTCAGACTTGTGTCTCATAAGATACACATACCCATACCTAGATAGATCATCGGTAAAGGTAATGAAGTAGATAAAATTGCCTCTAACCGGTACATCAAATGGGCCGCACACATCAGTATGTACTAGGGCAAAGAAGATCTGTGGCCCTTTCCCCATGTCCTACAAAAGTGAGTTTAGTCATTTTGCCTTGAAGACAAGATTCACAAGTTGGATATGACTCGAAAGTCAATGTCAATGGACTCAATAGCCCATTTTTCTCCAATTTGTTGATCCTATCTTCTGCTATATGACCTAATCTCAGGTGCCATAGATATCTATCGTTTGGACTATCCCTAGGTCGTTTGGCATTCACGTTTTGCTCGATAGTTAGAATAGATACATCAATATGTAGCTGATAAAGACTGTTAATAAGAAAACCATTTGCAATTTTATTTCTTTCATAAAGAATGTTACAATGGTCCTTAAAAAAGGTAATTACATAGCCTTCTAGTGCTAAGCATGAAATAGAAATCAAATTCCTGCTAGCTGCAGGCACATAATAACAGTCTTTCAAAACTAAGTCTAAACCAGATGGTAATCGAAGAGGGTATGTTTCCACCACCACTGCAGCAACTCTTGCTCCATTTTTTATGCATAGGATCATGTCTCCATCCCTCAGCCTTCTGCTATTCTCAAGATCCTGCATGGAAGTGCACAGATGAGCATTAGAATCAGAGTCAAGCACCCAATTGGATGCAGAAGAAATCGTAAGGTTAGACTCAATAACGAGCATACCTCTAGAAGGACCTTCCTTCTTGTTCTTCAGGGTGGCCAGGTAAGTAGGGCAGTTTTACTTCTAGTGGCCGTCGCTGTTACAATGAAAACACTTTTTTGACAGCGGCCTTCTTCTTCGCCTCTACCTTTTTGTTCTTTCCTCCTTCCACCTTCTACTTTTTTGTAGACTTCTTTTTCTTTTCAAAAGATTTTCTTTTGGAAGAAGTCCGTTCCATAGTAAGAACTGAGCATTTAGAATCTTTCATAGAAAGCTCAGTGGTAACCAGCATGTTCATTAATTCGGCCAAGAAATTTTGAAATTTATGCATGTGGTAATTCATGATAAATTGCCCATATGCATCAGTCAAGGATTGCAGAATAATATCGTTCTGCAGATCCAAGTCTAACTTTACACCGAGCTTCTCAAGCTCTTCTAAGTCCTTGATCATCATCAGACAGTGATCTTGGACTGACTGCCCATCACGCATCTTAGCCTTAAAAAGTCATTTCGTGACTTGATACTTGGCTGCGCGACTCTGTTCACCAAACATCTCCTGCAGGTGAGCCAACATTTGGCGAGCAGTCCCGATATCTTCATGTTGGCGCTGGAGCTCATCAAACATCGAGCCCAACATGTAATATCTGGCCTTATTATCTTCGTCTATCCATTTTTTCAGAGACGCTCTCTGTTCAGTGGATGGATGGGCTGGTAAGGTGGGAGGGTCCTGGTCCAATACATGGGTTAACTTCTCGAAACCCAAAATGATTTTGTAGTTCTTGAGCCAATCTTTATAATTGGATCCGATCAGTCTATGTGTGTCTAGGATACGTGCTAATGGATTGGACGCAAATATTTTCCTATAGAGAGTCAAAAATTTTAGTTAGATACCATAATTATGGCTTGAACAATTTATTTAGATTTTTTTTTTTAAATAAATTAGCTTCCACTATTTTCTCGGATCCCTATACTTCCTCTGTAGATATGCAAAAATCTCCATGATTAATGATTTTTAGTGGGTGGTGCGATCTCACCAACTAACTCATCACCTCACCTAACAGTTATTGGTGATAGGTTAGCCAATGAGTGAACAACTCTTATTCAATGATTCTCTAATCATGGTGCACCCAAACTTGGTCTCTAATTCATGAATCTCATCATATCTGAAATATTGATCCACTCCTTAGTTAAGTCAGACCCACCATTTGCATAGACTGGATTCCTAATTGAGTCTCTCACCGTATCCGGAATATTGAGCCCAACTCATCCTCCAGCCCATAGCATCCAATGCCTAATAGACATGGTTGCATCTTTTCGGTGCAACTGAGCCACTGTATCCAGCCGAGAACAATCAACCTCGAAAAGGGCCCGCACATCTACAATGGTGGAAGACCTCAGACTTAATCTTTTCTTAGGAAGAATTGATTCAGGTCTCATTAAACTAGACTTATCATAGTCATAACAATTATGACTAACCTAGTGGCATGGGTTAGCTCGGATTATTGACCACCTCAAATCAGAACTGTGTCAACAGATATGGCCAGGTAAGTGAGACCGGTGGAAGGAATATGCCATTAACTCGTACAAGAATGCATTCAGGTCGAGTAGCTTCCAATTAAAAACTAGTCGGTCGTATGTGCCAAACTTACCTTAGACACCAAATTATTGAGCCAGAACCAATTGGGTTAGCCTACAATCCAGACTCTAACCTCTGAGCCTAATTAGGTCTTGCTTGATCGTGACTCGATCTTGACCCAGACTTAATCCTATTAGGCTGGTCAATTTAAGCATTGTTGATCCCATCTAACCAACTCTTGATTCGGTTTGATCAACCGCTTAGACCTAATTGAGCTACCCAAGCCCGAACCCAGTATTATGAATATGTCTTAGATCTAAAATTCTCAATTTTAGACCTAATTAATATTCCATAATCTTAATTTTTAATTAAGTAGGGTTCATAAACAAAATATGCACAATAAATCCTAGGGTTTCAGGATCTAGGGTTTTGCAGAAAGTAAGTTTTGGATTTCTGATTAAGGACGAACACGCAGCACCCCTACACATCATAAGAACATCCCCATCGAATGGAAAGGAGAGGGCCTTTAAACCCTTCTTCATTCTTATGATCGGACGGCCAAGAGGAACGCCTTAATCAGGAACATGTAATACTACAAAATAATTTTAGATCTATATCATATATCTCATATACAAATTAGATCTAATCATGGCATATTTTGCATACATCTCATGTATCAAATCATGCATATTTTTAGATCTAAATTATCTCATAATAATCTAAAAAATTAGATTTAAATTGATCTTATCAAAATAAACTTCTAATCTAGACAACTTATGTAGAACTATTCTACAACTAGTCTAGACATGCATCAATCATATCTCATATGATGTTTAAAATTAAATAATTTTTATTTGCTATTTTTTAGATGTTATTATAATAATTATAATATCAAAAAATAATAAATAAATAGATCTAAAATATAATTTAATCAAATTAAATTATAAACATGCAAGACTATTCTATAGAACTATTCTATTTTAGAACTAGTCATGCATATTTTCTAATCTTAGATCCAAATTATTTAATTTTAATTTTTTTAATTTTAGATTTGATCATATCTCATGTGATATCTAAAATTATTTATTTTTTGATTAAAATAAATTTAAAATTAGATCTAAACACTTTAAAATCTTGGCTCTGATATCAGTTGAAGGAAAATCCTGATTTTCCGGACTAGATTCATTCAGATCTGATCAGATCAAGAGATATATTTTAAAAACTTTTTTCTTTGATCTAAATTAGATCTAAAATATTTCAAATCTAATTTTTATTATTTTAATAATTAAAATAAAATATAAATAAATTAAATTATATTTAATTTAACTTAATGTAGGATAATCCTATTATCCATTGATGATCCTGTAAGCAGCGGAAGGTTCTAGATCTAGCCACGCAAGTGCCTGGCCTTTATCGATACCCACTCAGGCTGGATCTGAAAATCCTCTTCTTCTCTATCATGTCTCCAAAAATCAGATCTGAATCTGATTTGGAGGATCTTCAAAATAGTTTTCGAAGATCAGCAGTTGTCCTTTGCAGCAGCGCAGCCTTCTAGCTTTCTGTCGCCTTTCTCTCGCCTAGATTGCACCAACTTAGATCCCAAACTACTTCAGGCATGGAGAGGAGAGGGAGAAGATGGACTTGGCATGGAGGAGGAGGAGAGAGGCAGCCTTGGGGCGTGGGAATATGTTCTCATATATTTTTGAGTTGAGCGCAGGGTCTTATTTATAGACTTATGCATGATCCAACTCTTCTTCTTCCCAACCAATCACAATCTTTTGTGAAATCAGATCTAAATCTGATTGATGAAAATAGAGTCCATTGGATTCATCCTTAGATGGCGCCTAAGACCAGTCAAAGTTGGTTCTTAGGAGGAGTCTAATTGGAATCAAAAAAGAAGATGGAGTCCTTGTCCAACAGGGACTCTTGGGCGCCTCCTGGCGTGCGCCCTCCTCCTTGTCAATTTCTGGTAGGGGACAAGCCCCCACCAGCTCTCCAATAGGTGCGTGACACGTGCATAGAAGTCAAAGTATCAATGGTCAACATTTGACCAGTCAAAGGTCAACTTTTGACCAAAGTCAAAGGACAAGAAATGGCAAGTGATCAAAAATAGTAGGTATTGTCTTACAAAATAAGACAATCCTTTTCTAACCTGGATAGGCTTCATTCAGATCAAGTGAAAGCCTCTGATCGAGCACAAACTCCTTTAGCTCAGTCAGGACAACTATTTATGATGGTAAAAGAAGAATGTTAGGTTCAATCGAGTGCTAGCACGATTTTCTTGAACCTAATTGAATCTCATTCAGATCAATTGAACTGGATCAGTTCAATTGATGATCACCAGATTCAAACTCTTGTTTGTGTGATCCAGTTAGATTCAGTTCTGTATGGTAATAATTCAGATCAATTGAACTAGATCAGTTCAATTGATGATCATCAGATTTAAACCCTTGTTTGTGTGATCCAGTTAGGTTCAGTTCTGTATGGTAATGGGATATGTCATGATCTCTATCATCGACATCATCGAAACTCCTTTCGATGGATCAGAACTCTTCTGATTCGAACAGCTAGAATGATCGATCATCTAAATCATTCTAATTGCTCCCAAAATCCATCAATGATACCTAGCAGTATATGGTGGCAACCCATCAGAGCTGAATGCGAATCTCTTGGTGCAGCTACCTGTGTGATTAAGTTCTTCTATCTTGAGCCCCGATCAGATTAGGGTTAAGGTGAACTCGTCAAACCCTAGTTTCTGTCATATGATGTAATCATTCGATTCAAGTCCGATGTGAAAATCTAAATAGAAACTCTTTCTATTATTTCACTCTGCCATGGCCATGGGCTTCTGGACTTGATTCTCATGATCATCATAGGGCTGCTCCTCTACCACCGAGGTAGATAGATTCCATCTTGATGCAATCCAGTTCCTACAATGAACATGCTATAGCCAACATACACCTCAGGAAGTTCCAAATGGCTAGGAGACCGAGTATATGGTGTAGTCAAACTATAACACCCTCAAGGTGAACTACCGATGCACCTCAGGTCAAAGAACCAGACACACCACTACAGCATCGAGTCAGTCATTGACGAGAAGGTAGACTTCCTAATGACTACTCGAGGTGGTCACGCTCAGTGCCCTCATTCTCTAACAAGTACCTGTACTCTCGCTCTGGTGTCTCCACACCATAGACTCAAGACTCATCTACTAAAGAGAAGCGATTGTACACCAACCTTCCGGATCAATCACCATCCTCATGATGATCCTATGGTTGGAAGCATTTTATGAGTTAATAATGATTATTCATGTCTTAAATTTTTAACTCTTGAAAATATGAATTATCATTACCATTAACTCAAAGGATGTATCATAGACACTAAATACACATATGTGATAGAAAATAACCAATTTTATTGATTATAATCAAAATTACAATTTTGCCTCTAGAAGTGTATTACAAGTGTCAGCCAATTCTGGCTTTTAGGACACATATATCTAACAGTTCGATTGCTGAAGGAATCTGACTGAAGGAGAAGTTTGAAAGAAGTTTGGCTCCTAAAGAAATTTGACTGAAGGAGAAGTCCGGAAGGAGTTCAGCTCCTAGAGGAATCCGATTGAAGGAGAAGTCCGAACTAAAGAAGAATTCTCGATCGAAGCTGCTGAAGGAGTCTGGACTAAAGGAGAATTCTCGATCGAAACTCTTTTATGATTATCAGTAACATTAGGCTAAGCATCAGACTGGACTTCGGTAGAAGTGGGGTTTATCTCCAACAATAACCTTTCAAAACGATGCTTTTAGAAGTTGCTATTCTAAATAGCAACTTTTATTTGAATTTTTTCTTAGATTTTTGAGAATTTTTTAGAATTATTGGTTTCTTTTTAGAACTTTTGGATTTTTGGATAATATCAATCGTCTATGGTTCGTGAGTGCAAAATCATAATTTTATTTGAATTTTTTATATTGATGTTTATATGTTGTTCCACTGCATTTTCATATAAAGTATGGCATCTTTTTTCAAGAAACCATGAACGAGATGAGCTTATTATCTAGGACTTCTACGTAGGTGCAACCATGAAATTGGTTCCTCTGCGATGCACATGCATGCATCATAACATGCCGTGCATCATGCACATACACAATGCATATTGTTTACTGGCCATCCATCAGATGATGAACAGCTAGCATAATGCACTACTAATAAAGGATCCTTGCTCGCAGTTATGGTGCCGATGCATATTCATCTTAAGAGTAATTCTTTGTGTATTGCATGCGGTGTAATAATAGTGCACCACCTCCTCCCATTAGACCACGTAGCCACTACGTTCTAATGCCCATTAAATGCTCACACTTTAACTATTTGATTTAAAATTTTGAGTGATGAAAATACCCCTCTATTCTAAAAAAAATATGATGAATATAATTTTTTAATGGGCATTGAAAAGTAATAGCTACATTGTCCAATGGGATGGCACGGTGTACTCTACATCAATTTTGTTGTACCAATAGCCATCTATGTAGACTGGCCCATCAAAAATAGATTATTCAATACCATGATAAAAATTAAAATTATTGAGGCTACGAGAAAGAGTCAATACACCAGAAACTCCTTGCAACAGTTCTGCACATATGTTTATAAGCAAAGTATTCTTCATTAAGTGGCTCTGGCATTTTTACTACCCCCACCTCGCCAGCCCCGTGCCCTAGTTAATAAGCTAAATTATTAATGTTTGCAATGCATAGATCCTTATTAATTGATTTTATCTTTATGTGGAATTGATTGGCATAAATTATTGAAATACATCGTATAATAATAATAATAATAATAGTAATAATACTTGACATATTATTATTATTTGTATTTTGATTTATATGGCCTTTTTAGCTTAGCATTTCCTTCCCCAACCTTCCAAGACACATCTGAAGACATGTTCCCATGTCCACAAACCATAGTATCATAAAATTTTAAATTAAATAAGAAAAATATCTAAATTAATCTTCAATAGAAATAATAATTAATAATATAAGATAAAATAAAAATATCGAGTCTACAAAAAAGAATCTCATAGTCATACATAGAACAAAAAATGCTAAGTCCCACAAGGATGTCGTAGTGCCCGTGGTCGCTTGGACCTTCTCAAGAAGATCCTCAATAGTCACTCCTACTCCTGTGTCACCTATAATGGCCCCTCTTATATCAGTGAACGTCTTCTGATCATGCATATGAGAAATAACAGGTGCTGTCAGAGCATCTGCAAGCTGAGTGACCTCTTCATTTGGATCCAAGGATGGACCTATAATAAAATGATCATACTATCAGGGGACTGGAATAGTCCCCAACCACTCAGATGAAGACTCATGGTGCCAACTGCGATCCGATGATATCATCTAGGGCACATAGAAAGATGAAGACCCTAGCATTTATGGATCAGAAGGTGGTGGCATATGTGCAGCATGCGGTAATGACATATGCAGAATATATGGTGCCGGCATATATGGAACATATGGTGATGATATATATTTCATATCTGATGCATCGAATGCTCCATGCCAAGATGCACAACTATCTGAGTCATAGCCAATCGCCATCAATATTTTTAAACATGATCTCTCCATCTCTTGCAGTATCTGAGTCTGCTCGTCCTCATCAGTCGTAGACAAAGCACGAGTATCAAACATAAGATCTGACAAACGATCAATCTACATAATAAAAACAAAATTAGCAATACGTTATAGAATATAAAACAAAAATATAATATAACTATATAAAGTATTTTGCATTAACAATTAGAAGTAAAATGGAAACTTAATGAATTAAAATTTAATATGACATTGATATAATGCAAAATTTATGTGGCCTTGCCAACATGTACACAGTAAAACTCTTATCCTCATTCTGGAATCACATACCAAGACTGCCCAATGACCCATACTGTAATATTAAGAAACTAAGCCATGTAGTCCTCAGTATATGGATGACTTCTCAATATGTGATCACCACAAACTATGTGATCTCGTCATGCATTCCAAATGATGATATACTCTGCATGCTTGATATGCCAGTCAATATTAGCTCTCCCTTGTCAATCAACATGATGAAGTCGCTGACTGGTATCAAACTACTCTAGGATACTTTGAATCCGACCAAACTATCATAGCACACAATCCAAAAGGTACCACTCCACCATATCAAAATAAATAAGCAGCACCTTAGCAACCCATATATCATGTCCAGCCGTGCAAATCTATGGTAATATGGACAAGATCTCATCTATGTATGGCTTCCACAAAAACTGATAGATTTAAAACAAATCAAATTAGTAAGCTCATTTTTCAATAGATTATTAATACTATAAACTTATATTTGTATATAAATCAAAATTATCCATCCATGTGTATCAACCAATGTATCCAGCTAGCATCTATAAACTCGTGCCATCTTCATCGACACGTGGTGAATGTTGAATGCAACATTATATCTACTTGATGGTGTGTTCATATTAATTGAACTTCATCGGATTATAAATAGTACTAAGTGTCAAGTAATGAAACCAATATTTTTATACCTATATCCCCAAGATACGTCTAGCCTGAATGGAACATCGGGATCATGATCCTCTGGTGGCATATCAAGCAACTATCTCTACAATGAGTTGATAGTCAGTATCCTCTTCCATGCCTAAATCTATCAATTCTAAGAAAAGCATACATGATATACTCAATTAGAACTATAATAGAATATAGAAAATTTAAATTATATATCACACACCTGCAATAATACAAGATAACCATCACTCTCTGATTAGTCATGAGAAAGACTAGGCCTTGGACTCAAATCCTAGAAACCAAAAGCATATAGCCTGCCACTCTGGAATACTAAGCTGAGGATCAGCTTTTGTAATTGCATCACATCAAGTGGTAGTTCGGTGAGCACACTAACATCCTATAACATGATGTTGCCTCACCGAATGAAAGATGAAATATGTGGATCTCAGGGCACTATCTCTCAAGTAAGGCAGTAATAAGACCAATATTCATTTGTATTCGGCCAATCCGATACACTCCATAAAATTCGAGGTATCATAAATAATCCACAACTCTACCTGGAATGTGATCCGTCCTCTATAAGTCACCATTGGCTCATCGTAATCAGAGATGTCTGGGCTCTTGAAATAAGATAGAATAATTAGATAACATATATGACTTTGACAATGTTCTTTTTATAAAAATATAAATAGTAAGAGCAGGGATGGAATGCTTATATTGCCATCTAATATGGCCTATGATCGATAGGTCTCCTACAATGTCAGAATACTGTGGTCTCAAGGGCCCAGATGCCATAGATCATAAGCCAAAACACAATAATGAATCTAAAACAATGACATATATCCTAAATTTATTACTACATGATAAATATGATACTAATTAAGTACATGAGAAATATAATTTTGTAATCATACATAAAACAAGACTACACAATAGTTCAACTATTGAAAATACATAGAATAATACACAACTCTGAATATCAATTACACAATAGTTTAACTATTAAAAATATATAAAATAATACACAACTCTAAAAATACATAAAGCAATACACTCTGTTGCCTTCAATTTCTTTCACTGCTTGAGGCTGATGTGTGTAGAAGTAATCTAAGATAGCGATGATAATCATGATCCTATTTCTTACAAATGTCACAATGATTTTTGCTTCTTATTTATCTATCATCCATCTTATTTCACAGCCTTATTAACTTTGGCCTGTCTTTCTCTTTTGGTCTTAAATGATGATGATCAGGAATAAGATTTTACATATCGGTATCAGATGTCGTATCGATTGCTAATCGGTATGATACTATACTGATCCATCCCATACAGTATTGGTTTGTACCGATAATAAAAAATTCAAAAAAATCCTATTAAATGATAAAAAAATAGGCCAAATTGGATTGAATTGAGCTACATTGGGCTGTACTGTACTGAACCATATCCGAACCAACAGAATCAAAAAATCGATTGGAACTGTCTCGGTTCCCCACTAGTCCAGCTCGGTTCATCTTGTATCGATCGGTTCGGTCCGGTACAGTAAATCATGATCAGAAATACATGTACATATATGTGCAAATATCCAATAGTCTTCATGTGGTAATGGATAAAACTCGCCACTCTAAGTATTCATGTATGCCACAACTATGTATGCATTATCCACGGATCTAATAAACTGTACAATAATTTCTTAGCACATAGCTAATACATTTGAACAAGGATATCTATAGATGCTCCACTTTCCATAAGAATATTTTCTTTAGTTAAATTCCCAGTATGAAAATTTTCTCCACCTCTTAATCCGATGCTTGCTCTCCTTGTAAATACTTCATATATGCCTCTTTGGAGGTTGAACGCTATTACTCTATACTAGTTAGCTTTAACTTTATTTTCAATAATCTTAATTACAACATAAGAAGTAAAAAGATTATTTGGATTCTTCTACACATATCTTAAGGCTTGGGCACATCTTGTATTAAAGTATTTCACAAGATGGTAAAATGTCATTTGAACACAAACTGTAATTGGCACATTTCTAGCTCCTCATAAGATACTGTTAAAAAAATTTGACAAATTTGTAGTTAAAATACTATAGCGCATGCCGGCATCATGTGCCCATGTCTACTTCTCTTTTTTTAACTCAGACAGCTAACTTCAAGCTTCTGCATTCACTATCTTGATCCTACCTATGATAAAATCGAACTTGCAAACTTGATGAGTGCTCCCTGCTTGCCATACTATTCTTTTGAGTGGTGCATTTTTAAAGTGAGTGTTAAAATTATTGCAGAGATATCTTAAGCAGTATTGTAATAGGCACATAGCAGACTTCATCCAATAGACTCATCTACAATGGCATTTAATATACCTGAATATCTATCAGAAATTAGATATATTCTATTTTTATCTTGTGCAGCATGTATTCTGAGCTGGAAAAGAAACCAACTCCAATTAGCAGTTGTCTCCTCATCCATAATTGTAAATGCTAAGGGATAAATTACATTCTCTGCATTAACTTCTATTGCAATAAGCATCTTATCATTAAACTTTCTATGCAAGTGCATGTCATCGATGCTAATCATAGGATGGTAGTGTCTAAAATCTTGGATGGATAGTTAGAAAGCTCAAAAAACATAATTTAAAACCCATACATTGAAATTCTTGGTTGGAAAGAAATCCCATGAAACTATAGTTTCGGGGTTTGTATTTTTAAGTGCAACCATATAATAGGATAATTTTGCATAAGACAGCTCTCATTCTCCATAGATCTTAACCAATACCTTCTATTTTCCATACCATGCTTTCCTATATAACACTATGTATTAAAATTGCTCATTAATGGTTATCACAATAACTTTAACTTTAACACCTAGATCTTTCTCAACAATATATCGGACTAGTGTGCCAATCATTCTTCTACTAACATGTTTGTGGTCTCGATTCAACCCCTTAAATAAGTATGTGTGAGAACCCTCATATCTTATGATCTGAAAATATTCATACTTTTTCAACAACACAGCATGAAGCCTCCATTTATATTCTTATTCATTATCTGATGATGCACATCGTATGGACCACAACTTTGAATGTGATTGAACAATGTTGTTTATTTGATACTTTCGAATATGATAAAGATCAACAGCTCTCTTTAGGTCATCTTTACTCTCAAACATTAAACCTATAGAAAATTCAGTCATCGAAGAGTTCCAAAACTGATAGTCATAGTTTAATCTTCGACCAGCACTAACAACACCACCATGATCTAAATTTAAGTTATTAAAAAATATAGAAGTTGATGCAAACAAGATTCAGATTCTCCTACATTATTATCGAGCTGATCATCCTGATCACTATCTTTATCTTCATCTTCATTATTGTTATTATCCTCATCAAGTAATAAGTACCATAAATTCATCAATAAAAATATTAATTTATCAATTAATTTATATTTATTTTTAAAAATTAATAATTAATTTATATATATTAAAAATTAATATTTTTATTAACTAAAAAATTAATTAAAAATAATAAAAATAATAAAATAAAATATTATTATCAATAAAAAAGTTTATTTTTTGGTCATAATGAAATAAATTTGAAATAAATTAAAGCTAAAATAGACTAGATATAAATTTTTTTAAAAAAATTAAAATTAAAAAGAAAACCAGCTCAGTCAGCTCATTAAGCCAACCCATAAAGCCAAGTCAAGTCACAGAAGCCGATCAGCCGATCCACGATCCAGGCATGGACTACCAGCTCAACAAAAGATGCCCAATCACAGCCTACCACATGGTGGACTAAGATCGTTAAAAGGTCTATAGAAAATTCATCACGATGTATAGGGGTAAAATGATAAATTCACATGGCAAGGCGCGCGCTGATTGGTCCAGTCTTCAATTGTGCCCGATTTATGCGGTCCATAGCTATAGTTATTGTGTGATCGGATGGCTATGGTGGATTTCGATCAAGATCGAAAGGTTCGTGTCTTTTCCTACTCTGATTCAAAGCTGATCAATGCCAGATCTTCATCCGATAACCGCGTGCAATCCTGAAGCTGATTCAATGATCCAAAAAGCTCCCGATGGTGATTAAACTTCCTCAACACAATCCAATGGCCAAAACTCCATCATCAGGTGCGATCCAATGGCCCATGTTTAATCTAACTAGGAAAATGATTATAATACAATTTTTGATGCGATTCGATGGCCATATTTTCATCATTAAGCTCAATCCAATGGCTAGAAATTAATTCGACCTGATTTGAGCTTTTAAAACTCTATTTTTAATGATTTTAGGATTGTTCGATCCAGATTTGATGGTCAGATTTTACTAAAAGAGCAGAACTTGATCCAAGAGCTATTTTAATTTGAATTTTGTCAGGATTTCTTTATATTTCTCAATTAAAACTCCTCCTTAGTCTCATATTGCCTGCAACAAAAGACTCCAGCCCTCCAACACCTATTTAAAGGACCTCAGTGTTAGATATGTGTACTCTAGAAGCCAGAATTGACTGACACTTATAATACACTTTTAGAGATAAAATTATAATTTTGATTATAAATAATAAAATAGGTTATTTTCTATCATAAATGTGTATTTAGTGCCTGTGATATATTCCTTGAGTTAATGGTAATGATAATTCATATTTTCAAGAGTTAAAAATTTAAGACATAAATTTTCATTTATTAACTCATAAAATGCTCATAACCGTAGGATCATCATGAGGATGGTGATTGATCCAAAAGATTGGTGTACAATCACTTCTTCATAGTAGATGAGTCTCGAGTCTATGGTGTAGAGACATCGGAGCGAGAGTACAGATACTCGTTAGAGAATGAAGGCACTGAGCGTGACCATCTCAAGCAGTCATAAGGAAGTCTACCTTCTCGTCGATGACTGACTCGAAGCTGTAATGATGTGTCTGATTATTTGACCTGAGGTACATCGATAGTTCACCTTGAGGGTGTTATAGTTTGACTATACTATGACTTGATCTCCTAGCCATTTGGAATTCTAAGATGTATGTTGGCTATAGCATGTTCATTGTAGGAATTGGATTGCACCAAGAGGGAATCTATCTATCTCAGTGGATGAGGAGCAGCCCTATGATGATCATGAGAATCAAGTCCATAAGTCCATGGCCATGATAGAGTAAAATAATAGAAAGAGTTTCTATTAAGATTTTCACAACGGACTTGAATCGAATGATTAAATTATATGATTGAAATTAGGGTTTGATGAGTTCACCTTAACCCTAATCTGATCGGGGCTCAAGATAGGAGAACTTAATCACATAAGTAGCTACACCGAGAGGTTCATTTTTAGTTTTGATGGATTACCATCATATACTGATAGGTATCATTGGTAAATTTTGGAAGCAATTAGAATGATTTAGATGATTAATCATTCCAGTTGTCTGAATTAGAAGAGTTCTG
The DNA here is from genome assembly GCA_006176705.1 of Cocos nucifera. NCBI lineage: Eukaryota > Viridiplantae > Streptophyta > Magnoliopsida > Arecales > Arecaceae > Cocos > Cocos nucifera. The sequence goes on from QRFJ01001193.1 coordinate 274,466, forward strand.
ATCCATCGAAAGGAATTTTGATGATGTCGATGATAAAGATTATGACATGTCCTATCACCATACAAAACTAAACCTAATTAGATCACACAAATAAGGGTTTGGATTTGGATATCATCAATTGGACTAACCTAGTTTAATTGATTTGAATTAGATTCAATTAAGTTCAAAAAAATCGTGCTAGCACTCGATTGAACCTAACATTCTCCTTTTACTATCATTAAAAGTTGTCTCGATTAAGCCAAATGTGTTCATGCTCACTCAGGTATCTTTACTTGATCTGATTGGAGCTTGTATAGATCAAAAAAAGATTGTCTTAATTTATGAGATAAATTTGAGATAACATCTGCCATTTTCTATCATCTGCTAATTCTTGTCCTTTGACTTTGGTCAAACGTTGACCTTTGATCCTTGGACATCTGCCCATGTGTCATGCACTTATTAGAGAGCAGATAGGAACTTATCCCCTTACTAGAATTTGGAAAGGAGGGGGCGGTGTGCACTCATGGATAGGGATGCCTGGAGTTCCATACGGATGGGACTCTTGCTTCTTGGATTCTACTTAGATGACCCCTAGCCATAGACTTTGACCAGTCTTAGGTGCCATCTAAGGATGAATTAGTGGGACTCTCATTTGATTGGATCAGGTAATATCATCCCACCAATCAGATTTAGATTTGATTGCATGAAGCAACACGATTGGTTGGGATGATGTGGCATTGCATGGCGCAGCAGGGTCTATAAATAAACCTTATCTACGCCCAACTTTCAGTGAGTTCCTCTTAGCCCATGCCCTAAGGCTGCCCCTCTCCCTCCTTCATGCCATCTTCTAATCCTCTCTCTCCTCTCCATGCCCAAGGAAAGTTGGGCTCCAGTTTGGTGTGATCTAGATAAGAAAAGGCCGACGAGAAAGAAAGAAGGTAGCATTGCTGCAGAGATGACTGCTGATCTTCAGAAGGAGTTTTGAAGATCCTCCAAATCAAATCCAGATCTAATTTTTGGAGAGGTGATAAAGAAGAAGAAGATCTCTAGATCCAGCCTGAGAGAATATCGGTAGAGGCTAGGCGCTTGCATGGCTAGATCCAGAATCTCAGGCAATTAGCAGGATCATCAAAGGATAATCAGATTACCCACATCAAGATATAAATTAAATTAGATTTAATTTATTTTATTAGATCTATAAAATTAAATTTAAAATATCTTAGATCTGATAAAGATACTTGAGAGAAATTTTTGAAATATCTCTCTTGATTCGATCAGATCTAAACGAACCTAATCCAAGAAATCAGAATTTCTCCTTCAATTGATATCAGAGCCAGGTTCACTCTAAATTATTTAGATCTAATTTTTAATTTATTTTGATCTAAAAATTAGATGATTTTAGATATCACATAAGATATGATTAGATCTAAAATTAAAAAAAATTAAAATTAAATAAAATAGATCTAAGTTCTATAATATGCATGACTAGTTGTAAAATAGAATAGTTCTATACGTAGTCTTGCATGATCATGATTTTTATTTAATTATTAAATTTTAGAGATTTATTTATTTTTTTATTTTTGATATTATAATATTATAATAACATCTAAAAAATAAAAAATAAAATTATTTAATTTTTAAATATCATATGAGATATGATTGATGCATGTCTAGACTAGTTGTAGAATAGTTCTACATAGTTCTCTAGATTAGAATTTATTTTGATTAGATCAATTTAAATCTAATTTTTTAGATTATTATGAGATAATTTAGATCTGAAAAACATGCATGATTTGATACATGAGATGTATGCAAAATATGCCATTAAGTTAGATCTAAATTTATATATGAGATATATGATATAGATCTAAAACTAGTTTTGTAGTATTTACATGTTCCTGATTAAGGCGTTCCTCTTGGCCGTCCGGTCATAAGAACAAAGAAGGATTTAAAGGCCCTCTCTTTCCATTCGATGGGGTGTTTTTATGATGTGTAGGGGTGCTGCGTGTTTCGTCCTTAATCAGAAATCCAAAACTTACTTTCTGCAAAATCCCTAGATCCTAAAACCCTAGGATTTATTGTGCATATTTTGTTTATGAACCCTAAACTTAATTAAGAAATTAAGATTATGAAATATTAATTAGGTCTAAAATTAAGAATTTTAGATCTAAGACATATTCATAATACTGGGTTCGGGCTTGGGTAGCTCAATTAGGTCTAAGCGGTTGATCAAACCGAATCAAGAGTTGGTTAGATGGGATCAACAATGCTTAAATTGACCAGCCCTAATAGGATTAAGTCTGGGTCAAGATCACGAGTCACGATCAAGCAAGACCTAATTAGGCTCAGAGGTTAGAGTCTGGATTGTAGGCTAACCCAATTGGTTCTGGCTCAACAATTTGGTGTCTAAGGTAAGTTTGGCACATACGACCGACTGATTTTTAATTGGAAGCTACTCGACCTGAATGCATTCTTGTACGAGTTAATGGCATATTCCTTCCACCGGTCTCACTTACCTGGCCATATCTGTTGACACAGTTCTGATCTGAGGTGGTCAATAATCCGAGCTAACCCATGCCACTAGGTTAGTCATAATTGTTATGACTATGATCAAGTCTAGTTTAATGAGACCTGAATCAATTCTTCCTAAGAAAAGATTAAGTCTGAGGTCTTCCACCATTGTAGATGTGCGGGCCCTTCCCGGGGTTGATTGTTTTCGGCTGGATACAGTGGCTCAGTTGCACCGAAAAGATGCAACCATGTCTATTAGGCATTGGATGCTATGGGCTGGAGGATGAGTTGGGCTCAATATTTTGGATACGGTGAGAGACTCAATTAGGAATCCAGTATGTGCAAATGGTGGGTCTGACTTAACTAAGGAGTGGATCAATATTTCAGGATACGGTGAGATTCATGAATTAGAGACCAAGTTTGGGTGCACCATGATTAGAGAATCATTGAACAAGAGTTGTTCACTCATTGGCTAACCCATCACCAATAACTGTTAGGTGAGGTGATGAGTCAGTTGGTGAGACCGCACCATCCCACTAGAAATCATTAATCATGAAGATTTTTGCATCTCTACAGAGGGAGTGTAGGGATCCGAGAAAATAGTGGAAAGCTAATTTGTTTAAAAATAAAATCTCTAAACAAATTGGTCAAGTCATTAATTATAAAATCTAACTAGAATCTTTGACTCTCTACAGAAAAATATCTGCATCCAATCCATTAGCACGTATCCTGGACACACATAGACTGATCGGATCCCAATTATAAAGATTGGCTCAGGAACTACAAAATTATTTTGGATTTCGAGAAGTTAACTCCATGTATTGGATCAGGATCCCTCCCACCTTACCAGTCCATCCATCTGCTGAACAGAGAGCATCTCTGGAAAAAATGGATAGACGAAGATAATAAGGCCAGATATTACATGTTGGGCTCGATGTCTGATGAGCTTCCAGCACCAACATGAAGATATCGGGACTGCTCGCCAAATGTTGGCTCACCTACAAGAGATGTTTGGTGAACAGAGTCGCATGCAGCCAAGTATCAAGTCACTAAAATGACTTTTTAAGGCTAAGATGCATGATGGGCACAGTCAGTCCAAGATCACTGTCTGATGATGATCAAGGACATTGGAAGAGCTTGAGAAGCTCGGTGTGAAGTTAGACTTGGATCTGCAGAACGATATTATTCTGCAATCCTTGACTGATGCATATGGGCAATTCATCATGAATTACCACATGCATAAACTTCAAAATTTCTTAGCCGAACTTTCTATGAAAGGTTCTATGGCTCAGTTCTTGCTATGGAACGGACTTCTTCCAAAAGAAAGTCTTTTGGAAAGAAAAAGAAGTCTGTGAAAAAGCAGAAAGATGGAAGGAGGAAAGAAGAAAAAGGCAGAGCTGAAGAAGAAGGCCGATGATAAAGAAAAGTGTTTCCATTGCAACAGCGACGGCCACTTGAAAGCGGAACTGCCCTACTTACCTGGCCACCCTGAAGAATAAGAAGGAATGTCCTTCTGGAGGTATGCTCGTTATTGAGTCTAACCTTACGATTTCTTCTGCATCCAGTTGGGTGCTTGACTCTGGTTCTAGTGCTCATCTGTGCACTTCCATGCAGGGTCTTGAGGATAGCAGGAGGCTGAGGGATGGAGACATGATCCTACGCATGTCGAAAATGGAGCAAGAGTTGCTGCAGTGGCCGTGGAAACATACCCTCTTCGATTACCATCTGGTTTAGACTTAGTTTTGAAAAGACTGTTATTATGTGCCTGCAGCTAGCAGGAATTTGATTTCTATTTCATGCTTAGCACTAGAAGGCTATGTGATTACCTTTTCTTAAGGACCATTGTAACATTCTTTATGAAAGAAATAAAATTGCAAATGGTTTTCTTATTAATGGTCTTTATCAGCTACATATTGATGTATCCTATTTTAACTATCGAGCAAAATGTGAATGCCAAAATGACCTAGGGATAGTCCAAATGATAGATATCTATGGCACCTGAAGATTAGGTCATATAGCAGAAGATAGGATCAACAAATTGGAAAGAAAAATGGGCTATTGAGTCCATTGACTTTCGAGTCATATCCAACTTGTGAATCTTGTCTTCAAGGCAAAATGACTAAACTCCCTTTTGTAGGACATGGGGAAAGGGCCACAGATCTCCTTGCCCTAGTACATACTGATGTGTGCGGCCCATTTGATGTGCCGGCTAGAGGCAATTTTGTCTACTTCATTAATCCTTTACCGATGATCTTATCTAGGTATGGGTATGTGTATCTTATGAGACACAAGTCTGAAGCTTTTGAAAAGTTCAAAGAAATTCAGACATGAAGTAGAAAAACAAACTAGGAAAAATCCATTAAGGTTCTTCGATCAGATCGAGGAGGTGAATACCTTAGCCGAAAAATTCCTAGACTATCTCAAGAAAAATGGCATAGTCTCTCAATGGACTCCACCAGGAACACCTCAACTCAACGGAATTTCAGAATGGAGGAAATCGGACTCTATTAGATATGGTTCGATCCATGATGAGCTTCACAGACCTTCCCTGATTTTCTTTGGGGATACATTCTTTAACTTTTGTTAACTTCAATATACTTACTGAATAGGGTTCCTTCTAAAACCGTTCCTACCACACCGTATGAGATATGGCATGGTAAGAAACCAAGTCTGAGTCATCTCAGAATTTGGGGTTGTCCGGCTCATGTCAAAAGACAACAAGCGGACAAGTTAGAGTTTAGGTCCTTCAGAGCTCGATTCATAGGATATCCTAAAGAGTCATTAGGATACTATTTCTACATTCCAGAAGACCACAATGTGATTGTGAGTCGACATGCCATCTTTCTTGAAAAATAGTTTATTCAAGATAGCGGCATTGGAAAGCAGATCAAGCTTGATGAGAAAGTCTCACAAGTAGCAACGAGCTAAGGACCAATTGGAACCAAATCAGGTTGAGCCAATAAGAACACTACCTCCTCCACCTCGTAGATCGGAAAGAGTTTTCCATCCCCCTGAAAGATACTTAGGTATTATTTCAGAGGAAGTAGAGAAAATATTCCTCGTAGGTAATGGTGCTCATGGTGATGATCCCAAAACCTACAACGAGGCGATATCAGATATCGACTCCGAGAAATGGCTAGAGGCAATGCAGTCAGAAATTGACTCGATGCACTCAAACCAAGTCTGGACCTTGGTAGATCCACCAGAAGGTATAGTACCTATTGGGTGTAAATGGATCTTCAAGAGAAAGATTGGTGCAGATGGGAATGTGGAGACATTCAAGGCTAGACTAGTGGCAAAAGGTTATAGTCAATGCGAAGGCATTGACTATCAGGATACCTTTTCCCCAGTAGGCTATGCTAAAATCCATCCGCACATTGCTTGCTGTTGCAGCCTATTTCGATTATGAAATATGGCAAATGGACGTGAAAACGGCATTCTTAAATGGATATCTTGAGGAAGATATCTATATGGAACAGCCGCTAGGTTTCACATCCAGTGATACTGATCACAAGGTTTGCAAGCTGCAAAGGTCCATATATGGACTTAAGCAAGCATCTCGGAGCTGGAACACTCATTTCAATGATGTGATCAAAATTATTTGGTTTCATCAAAAATGAAGAGGAACCATGTGTCTTTCAAAAAGGTCAGTGGGAGCGCTGTTGTCTTCCTCGTATTGTACGTGGATGACATCCTCCTTATTGGGAATGATATTCCCATGTTGACCACAGTCAAAATATGGTTGTCCAAAGGAATTCTCCATGAAAGACCTAGGTGAAGCATCCTTTATTCTAGGAATTAAGGTCTATAGAGATAGACCGAATAGGATGCTAGGACTTTCACAGAAGATGTACATAGAGGAAGTACTAAAGAGGTTTAGTATGGAAAAACTCTAAGAGGGGATTAATACCCTTCAGACATGGTATTCATCTTTCCAAGAAGATGTTGCCCTAGCACACCTGAGGAAATAGAACGCATGAGCAAGATCCCTTATGCTTCTGCAATAGGGAGCCTCATGTATGCCATGCTATGTACACGACCTGATATAGCCCATGCTGTGAGTGTCACAAGCAGATATCAGTCAAATCCAGGTGAAGAACACTGGACTTCTGTGAAATGTATCCTTAAGTACTTGAGAAGAACTAAGGATATGATGTTGGTCTTTGGTAATGGAGAACTCCAAGTCCAGGGATACACAGACTCGGATTTTATGTCCGATATAGATGATCGAAAGTCGACATCTGGGAGTCTGTTTGTGTGCAATGGTGGTGCTGTCAGCTGAAAGAGTTTCAAGCAAACAGTGATAGCAGATTCCACCATGGAAGCAGAATATATCGCTGCATCAGAGGCTGCGAAGGAAGCATTCTGGTATAAGAAGTTTGCTGCAGAAATCGGAGTAATGCCATCAGATGCCATTCCTCTATACTGCGACAACAATGGCGCCATAGCCCTTGCTAAGGAGCCGAGGTCTCACCAGAAATCCAAGCACATTGAGCGGCGATACCACCTCATCCGCGATTACCTCGAGAAGGGTTACGTCGAGGTCAAGAGAGTCAACTCCGCAGATAATGTGGCAGACCCACTTACAAAGCCGTTGGGCCAGCAGAAGATCGAAGCCCACCTTGAGAAGATGGGACTTAGACTTTGTAGCCAATTGGCTTTAGGATCAAGTGGGAGATTGTTAGATATATGTGCCCTAGAAGCCAGAATTGGCTGACACTTGTAATACACTTCTAGGGGCAAAATTATAATTTTGACTATAAATCAATAAAATGGATTATTTTCTATCACATATGTGTATTTAGTGTCTGTGATACATCCTTTGAGTTAATGGTAATGATAATTCATATTTTCAAGAGTTGAAAATTTAAGACATGAATAATCATTATTAACTCATAAAATGCTCCCGACCATAGGATCATCATGAGGATGGTGATTGATCCGAAAGGTTGGTGTACAATCGCTTCTCTTTAGTAGATGAGTCTTGAGTCTACGGTGTGGAGACACCGGAGCGAGAGTACAGGTACTCGTTAGAGAATGAGGGCACTGAGCGTGACCACCTCGAGTAGTCATTAGGAAGTCTACCTTCTCGTCAATGACTGACTCGATGCTGCAGTGGTGTGTCTGGTTCTTTGACCTGAGGTGCATCGGCAGTTCACCTTGAGGGTGTTATAGTTTGACTACACCATTACTCGGTCTCCTAGCCATATCAAAATCCTGAGGTGTATGTTGGCTATAGCATGTTCATTGTAGGAACTGGATTGCATCAAGATGGAATCTATCTACCTCGGTGGTAGAGGAGCAGCCCTATGATGATCATGAGAATCAAGTCCAGAAGCCCATGGCCATGGTAGAGTGAAATAATAGAAAGAGTTTCTATTTAGATTTTCACATCGGACTTGAATCGAATGATTACATCATATGACAGAAACTAGGGTTTGACGAGTTCACCTTAACCCTAATCTGATCGGGGCTCAAGATAGAAGAACTTAATCACACAAGGTAGCTGCACCAAGAGGTTCGCATTTTCAGCTCTGATGGGTTGCCACCATATACTGCTAGGTGTCACTGGTGGATTTTGGGAGCAATTAGAATGATTTAGATGATCGATCATTCTAGCTGTTCGAATCAGAAGAGTTCTGATCCATCGAAAGGAGTTTCGATGATGTCGATGATAGAGATCATGACATATCCCATTACCATACAGAACTGAACCTAACTGGATCACACAAACAAGGGTTTGAATCTGGTGATCATCAATTGAACTGATCCTAGTTCAATTGATCTGAATGAGATTCAATTAGGTTCAAGAAAATCGTGCTAGCACTCGATTGAACCTAACGTTCTTCTTTTACTATCATAAATAGTTGTCCTGACTGAGCCAAAGGAGTTTGTGCTCAATCAGAGGCCTTCACTTGGTCTGACTGGAGCTTGTCCAGGTCAGAAAAGGTTGTCTTATTTATGAGATAAATTTGAGATAATACCATTTTTTCCATCACCTGCCAATTTCTTGTCCTTTGACTTTGGTCAAAAGTTGACCTTTGACCCTTGACATTGACTTTGACCCATGTGTCATGCACCTATTGGAGAGCTGGTGGGGCTTGTCCCCTTACCAGAACCTAGGCAAGGAGGGGGCGCACGCCTAGGATGGCGTGCGCCCAAGTGGATAGGGATGCCTGGAGTCCCATACGGATGGGACTCCAGGTCTCCTTTTGGATTCTAATTAGGTGACTCCTAAGAACCAACTTTGACTGGTCTTAGGTGCCATCTAAGGATGAATTAGTGGGGTTCTCATCTGATTGGATCAGATGATTTATCCCACCAATCAGATTTAGATCTGATTTCACAAAGGGTTGTGATTGGTTGGGAAGAAGAGGAGTACATGGATCAGCAGGGTCTATAAATAAGACCCTATCTGCACCCAACTTTGAATGAGTTTCTCTTAGCCCATGCCCCAAGGCTGCCTCCTCTCCCTCTTCCATGCCAAACCATCTTCTGATCCTCTCTCTCCTCTCCACGCCCAAAAAAGTTTTGGGCTCCAGTTTGGTGCAATCCAGATCAAGAAAAGGCGACGGGAAAAGCTAAGAAGGCTGCACTGCTGCAAAGGACGACTGCTGATCTTCAAAAGGAGTTTTGAAGATCCTCCAAATCAGATCCAGATCTGAATTTTTGGAGAAGTGATAGAGAAGAAGAAGGATCTCTAGATCCAGTCCTGAGTGGATATCGGTAGAGGCCAGGCGCTTGCGTGGCTAGATCCAGAACCTTCCGCTGCAATCAGTAGGATCATCAACAGGATAATAGGATTACCCACATCAAGGTATAAATTAAATTAGATTTAATTTAATTTATTTTTATTTTATTAGATCTATAAAATCAGATCTGAAATATCTCAGATCTGATATGGATGCTTGAGAGAAATTTTTGAAATATCTCTCTTGATCCGATCAGATCTGAACGAACCTGATTCAAAAAATTAGGATTTTTTCTTCACCCAGGCCATCAAAATCAATCCATTTTCGATCATGAAAAGGTGTTTGATAAAGGTTAGAGCCATGTTTGGGTTAGGGGCTACTTCAAGGCAACGGATACTGCGAAGAAGAGCTAGCTTCTACACCATCTCAACGCCAACGCTGATCCAAGATAGAGATCAGCTTTTAATTTTTGTTTTCTTTTTCTTTTTTTTTTTAAAATTTCATGTATTTAAATTATGAATTTTTTAATTAATAAATTTTTTTTATGCACTTTAAATTCATGCTTGTTACTTTTAATTATAAATTTTAATTTTAATTTTTTATTTTAATTATTTTTTATTTTTATGCAAGTAGATGCTAAGATCTAACTAGTAGATCTTAGTACCAAATTTATCTTTATGCATCTTTTAATTTCTATTTTTTATTTATAATTTTATTTTTTGACTTTAAATAAATTTTTAAATTTTTTTTATAAAAATTAAATATTTTAAAATTAAAATACTATCTTCTCTGTGGATTCGACCTGACTCATTACTTGCTATCTATTTTTAAATTTTTTTAAGAAATCAAAATTAAACTGATAAATATGATGTCTTAATGACAACATCGTGCTCTTATTAAATTTTTAGCGTCATTGCTGAGAATGATAAGAGTATTAAATTTTTTTAATTTTTTTATAAATTAATTATAAATAAATTTTTAAATTTTTAATTTTTTATAAATATTGCTTACTAATCTTTTCTTATTTCTTTTGTAGAAAAATTAGAAAAAAGAAGTAAAAGAGGAAATAAATTAGTGCAAGGAGGAAAACTTCCAATTTTGCTTAGTAAGATCAATCCTGAACCTAAATTTTTTTATTTTTAAATTAATCTAAAAAATATCCACTTAAATCTAATTAAAAGCTTCGTGATAAGATTAGAAACCCTAATTACTTAGAGCATGCATCATATTAGTTTTATTTTTATTTTTATTTCTTTTAATGATTGTTGGAGGCAAGGTAAGCTTCTCAAGACTAAATTAGTTGCATGTATCTAGTTTAAATTGCATAGAATTTTTTGTTTGAAATTTTTTTTTTTATGCATATTCATATTAAACCAACTTAAGAGCACAACCCATTAAACAACATAAGGTGGGGATTTATCATCCTTTCTTAGCCCATAAACAACTACTAGCATCCTACATTGACCTAAGCCTTTAATTTTAAAATCAATTAGACATTGGCCCTACGAACTTGAGCTCAATAGGATAAGAAACTCTAAAAGTTGAACTGGATTAGGGTTAATCAATTTGACTGGTATCTAAGGCAAGTGGTTTAGGGATGACTGTGCCCGAAGAAAGATGGTTTATAATTGATTCCGTTAGCTTACCTGGCCAAGCATAATTGGTGTCTAAGATAAGCAATGAAGGGACTCCCACCAATCTTATACTTATCTGGCCAGTTGATTGACTGATCTTACACTTGGAGGGCTTGAAGGTGATCTTGGTAGTTAGGAGCTGTCTAAATCTAGAACGACCCTTAGTTAAGATTTTTTTGCCTAACTTAATTACTAACCAACATCAAACCTAACTAAACCCTAATTCCTCTCTCTTTTCTTAGCTCTAGGACTCCTTAGGACCTCTTCTTTAGAACTCTGCTTTCTTACTTCTTCTTTTCTCTTCTTCTCTTTCAAAATAAAATAATAAAAATTAATAATTAAATAATAAAATAATTAAAAATAATAAAAATAATTTAAAAACTAAAATAAATAAAAATTATAAAAATAAATAAAAAATAATAAAATAATAAAATCATTAAAAATTATTAATTTTTAAAATAAAATAATAAAATAATAAAAATAAATAATAAATGATAAAAAAAAATTTAAAAAAATCTAAAAAATAAAATAATAATATAAAAAATAAAAAAAATAAAAAATAAAAAATAAAATAATAAAAAAATTAAAAAAATCTAAAAAATTTTGAACTTCATGTTAGGGTTGCACTAGTACATACATGGTAGGAAATTACTTTTTTTTTGACCTAATTAAACTCAACCATAAAATTGAATGGCTGAATCATATTAAACCCAATAAGCAAATGGCAGAAAATTTTAGAGACCCTCCTAAGTAGATAAAAAAATTTTTATTCCTTCTATCTATAATCCATCGACTTATATTCGATTACCTGATATCCATACTATCCACTATGAGATCAAGTCGACTACAATTCAGATGCTCCAATCATTCTATAAAAATATCAATGAAGATTTTTATAAGCATCTGGATCAATTTTTAGAAGTCTGTTCTATGGTGAGGATTCAAAATTTAACCAATGATGCTTTTAGATTAATTTTATTCTTCTTTTCATTAAAAGACAAAGCCAAGTACTGGCTTGGCATAATAGGGAGATCAATTAAAACTTGGACTGAATTATCAAATGAATTTCTTAAGAAATTTTATCCCATAGGCCGAACCAACACTATGAGGCGAGCTATCATTGAATTTGTTTAGCTTTCAGAGGAATAAATTCATGAGTCATGGGAGAGACTTAAGAAACTTATTAGAAAATATCTACACCATGGTTTGTCTAAGTGGCAAATAGTTCAAGTTTTCTATGAAGATTTAGGAGACCAATATAGATAAATGATAGATGTATCTTATGGAGGTGCATTTATAAATAAAAGTGAGGATGAAGCCTATGCTTTATTTGAAATCTTGAGTAAAAACTTAATTAATCATGCTTCATTATTTTTCTACCAAATCTGAGCAGAGATCTATGAATGTAAACATCTAGAATCTAGTCTTAAGGTTGATTCAAATTTGATAAATAAAATAAACTTTTTGATCCAAAAATTAGATCATCTCCTAACCCTAGATCAACAATCTCCTGCATAATTCACATCACCCTCTAATTATCAGAAGATTTGTTCAATTTGTGCTAGCCCAACCCATCATATGAGTAAATGTCCTAGGGCTGCACAATTTCTATCTTTTATCTAAGAACAAGTTCAAGTTGCACAAAGCTACTCCAAGTTGATTAATGATTCTTTTCAAATTCATATAATCTAGATTGAAGGAACCATCCTAATTTTTCTTAGATATCCCAACAGACTCAGGCTCAGACCCAATATCAAAATTATGCCTATAATAGTGGTCAGCCTAATCAGTCCACTCAGCTATTATATTATAATCAATCATCATACCCACCTTCTCAATAGACTAATCTAGTCGATGATAGATTTAATCAACTTCAACAATTGATCCTAACTCAATAACAATCTATCGTCAGGCTAGAAGCACAAATAGGATAATTAGTGGAGTCTAAAATGAGGAGAAAACTAGGTCAATTATCGAGCCAACTGATTCATATAAACAACTCATCTGTTGTCTACCAACCATCTAGATTTAATTATCAATTTAATGTTCCATCTAGGAATCCCCAATTAGAGAATACTAAAGTAATTTTTGAACTTAAAAGTTATAGAATTCTTATGGATCCACATCGAGATCAAGTGAGAGAGGCTAATACTGATGCTAGCTAAAATGAAAATATAAAAAAATAGGCTAGTACTGATGCTAGCCAAAATAAAAATATAAAAGAACATGTTAGTATTGAAGCTTAATCACATAAAAAAACCTGAGCCCAGAACTAGTATTGATGCTGGTTCTAGTTTAAATGAGATAGACATAGGGAAGAAGAGAATAGATGAGTTATTCGAGACCAATAAACCTAAAATTCTATTTTCTTTACTCCTAGTAGAAGCTGGTTCTTCTCATAAAAATCAAAAATCAAGAGGCATATAATGAACTGTCAACAAAATCATTTAAACAAGATCATATTAATTTACCTTCATAATTAAACCTGCTTTTAGTCATCCTTCCAGTATCCATTGAATCAAATTTACCTCCTAATCCGAAAACTCAATTCATGAGTATTTTAGAAGAACAAATAAGAGAAATTCTTAATAAATAAGGATCTACGAATAGGGTCATGAATTATATTTTCAAAATTAATAATGAATATATCAATAAAAAAATCATAAACTATCTTTCTGAGATTGATAATCTAAAATCATTGAAATTTATCAATTCAGTATTTAACATGGGATAGTAAGCTAAATTGTGTCTGACTGAAAATAATAAACTTAGCGCTTGTTGGAAGACAATCCGATATTTAGTTCTTTCATCTAATTTATCTATTTAGTTTATTTTTTTAGAATATTTTGAATAAGTTGGAGGAAGGGCCTAAATTTTCAAAGGTATATGTGGGACCATGAAAATACATCGAGTCAGGTGTATTCTTTCTTGTTCTTTATTACATCCTTTATTTTCTTTCTCCATTAAGGATAATGTCAATTAAGTTGGAAGGAAGAATAATAAAAATTTTAAAATTTTTTAAGTCCTCGAAGAAGTTAGTATTTAGTATTTAGACATCCGATTATACTTAGGAATCGAGTTGAATTAAGCATTTTTAAAATAAAATTGATGCACGGATCAGAGAATTTATGAGATATTGAGGGATCAAGTATTAAAAAAATTTAATAAAGAGTTAAGTCTAGAACATAATAATTTTTCTTTGAGCATTTCTAATTTTTTCTACTAGCATCAAAGAAAAGTTTATTTTTTATGGGCTTGTATAGGGTAACTATACTTTTCTTCATAATTTTTTTTTTTTAAAATAAAATAGTTTTCAAGTACTTCTTATTGAGTAAACGGGCTTCTTTGCCTAAGCAAGCATTGAGTTTTGCATCAAAAGATGGAAAGGATGAAGAAGCTCGTTGTAAAACTAGTCTTAACTCGTAGCCTATTTGATTTGAGTTAGTAAACCCAAGGAGTATTTTATATCTAGTATCCTAAAGTCAACTGGTTTGGGAGTTATTGGCCCAAGACTCGCTACATAAATCAAATAGAAAGCTTAAGAGGTTAAGGCACTCAATAGTGGTTGATCGCTGTCATGGATGGTCAAAAATAAAATCAAACTCACTACTATATAGATAGGATGAGTTGGAATTGTATCCACAGGGATCGTGTTAGTTATATTTAAATAATAAATTTAACTTGAGAGCAGGATTTAAGAATTAATTAAAAGACTACTTAATTAAGAAAATAAATAAATAAGTAAATTAATTTAAAGGAAGGTTGCAAGTATAGAGATAAATTCTCAGGATTTCAATTGATCATTTATCTGATAGCTGGTACTCTTTTTAATATGCTGCAATTAATATCTAATGAATAAAGATATAATCTATCTTAGAGAGCACGACCTATACCCTTAGATCATAGCCCATCCCTTAAAGTTATAGGCTAGTCTAAATTGATTTAGATATAATACTAAGAATTAATTCAAATATAATATATCCCAAGAGCACGAACCGTATTCGTAGATCATGGCTCATCTCAAGGATAATAAATTATTCTAGATTAATTACAAAAAAAATAAAGATATAAAGATACTATAACTAAAAACAATCTTTATTGCAAATTAAAAGAAATACAAAAGATAGAAAATAAAAAACACCGTCAGAATAAGATCATAATGATCTTCTGAGAAAAAGAGGATCAGCTAGACATCGAAGAGCTTTTTGCTGAAATCTTCATCCTGGAGCCTTGCTGAAGAATCCGGGCCGTAGTAGGTGACAGAAATTCAGAATAGGAGAGAAGTTTTGGTGGAGATGCAGGCTTTGGTGCGGGTTTGAAGAAGGGAGAAGAGAAAAAATTGAAGAAAGTAGAGCTTGAGAGAGAGAATTAGGGAGAGAGAGAGAGAGAAATTTTGGTGAAAAGAGGGCTTTGGAGAGCTTAGGAGGGGCTAATCCCCCAAGGAAGGCTTATCAGGGCTTATGGGAGCTTTCGGGAGACTTTTATAGAGAGAAAAGAAGATAAATTAGATTAAAATTAGAGAAAAACTAAAGAAATCGAGTCTAGGTTAGATTCTGCTCCTTGAAATAATTTTCTACCATCAGATCGGATCTCAATGGTCCAGATTTGACCAAAATCGGACTTCTGTAGCTTAAATAAGGCTCAGATTAATTTTCAGCAATGCTTAAGATTAAATTTGGATCGTTGGATGGCACTGGATCTTCTTTAATCAAGTCGGAGATGAATTCTGATCGTTGGATCTTGATTGGCTCGCTTTTTGGCCATTGGATTGCGTAAATCAGTTGGATCTCTTCGAATCAAATTAGAAATCAATGTGGACCATCGGATCTTAGGTGGGATGGATGGCTGCCATTCGATCGTGCATGTACTGTGCCATTGGACCGCATGGACCAGGATCTTTGAACACCTCAACGAATCGCCATGCGCCATTCGATGCAGAATAACAGATATGCCCCTATGAGCCGCGATGGATTTTTGGTAAATCCTTTAAGGGTCTACGTCTGCCATGTGGCACTTTTTGATTCGCAGAGCCTACTGAGCTGGTCGATCTACGTAGGATCTGTGGACTGGCTAGTCGGTCTACCATGCATCAGACTATTTTTTTTCCTTTTCTTTTATTTAAAAATTTTGGACTTCATAACTTTTTTATTTTAGCTCCGATTTGAGTGAAATTTATTCTGTTGTGATTCATAAATTAAGCTCTTTTCATCCATGATCTTTTTTTACAAAAAATAAAATAAAAATATTAATTATTAAGAAATAAGTATAAATTAATTAATAAATTAATACTTTTATAATATATTTTATATATTTATTAGTGGTACAATATTAAAAAAATATATGTTAATTTTCTACCAAGTAATCGGGTTCTGTTGCCTAAGTAAGCAATGATATTCGCATAAAAAAGTAAACAATATGAAAATAAAAATCAATAAATGAAGGGAAGAAGTAGGAATACACTTGCCCATATAAAAGTTTAGATGATTCAGAGATAAATATAGGGATAATTTAGAAAAAATTTAGAAAAAATTGATGTTCTTTACTTAATTTTTATATTGGTAAATATTAATACCCTAATGATATACTTCACTTAAGCTCTACTGAATATCAATGACCATTTTGAAACTGCTTAGATAAAATTCGAAACTCTAAAGTTAAAAGATAACTAAAACTAAATTCTTTCTTTACTCGAGGACGAACAAAGCTTAAGTTGAGAAATGTGATAAGTACCATAAATTCATCAATAAAAATATTAATTTATCAATTAATTTATGTTTATTTTTAAAAATTAATAATCAATATATATTTTTAAGAAATTAATTTTTTTATTAAATAAAAAATTAATTAAAAATAATAAAAATAAAAAAATAAAATATTATTATCAGTAAAAAGAGCTTATTTTTTTTATTATAATAAAATAAGTTTGAAGCAAATCGAAGTTAAAATGAACTAGATATGAATTTTTTTTAAAAAAAAATTAAAATAAAATTAAAAAAAATAGCTCAGCCAGCTCATCAAACCAAGCTGCAAAGCCAAGCCAAGCCATAAAGCCACTGAAGTCAGCTAAGCCACAGAAGCCAATCAGTCGGTCCATGATCCAGGCATGGACCGCTAGTTCAGCAAAAGATGTCTAATCACAGCTTACCACGTGGTGGACCAAGATCGTTAAAGGATCTACAGAAAATTCATCACGATGTATAGAGATAAAATGGTAAATTCACATAGTAAGACGTGCACTAATTGGTCTGGTCTTCAAATGTGCTCGGTCTATGCAGTCCATAGCTATAGTTATTGTACGATCGAACGGCTATGGTGGATCTTGGTCAAGATCAGATGGTTTGTGTCTTTTCCTACTCTAATTCGAAGCTGATCAGTGCTAGATCTTCATTCGATGGGTGTGCGTGATCCTGAAGTTGATCCGATGGTCCAGGAAGCTTCTGATGGTGATTAAACTTCCATAGCATGATCCAATGGCCGAAACTCCATCATCAGGTGCGATCTAATGGCCCATGTTTAATCCGACTAGGAAAAGGATCATAATACATTTTTTGATGTGATTCGACGGTCAGATTTTTATCATCAAGCTCCATCTAACGGTTAGAAATTAATCTGACTTGATTTGAGCTTTTAAAAGTCCATTTTTGATGATTTTGGGATTGTTTAATCTAGATTTGACGGTCGGATTTCACTAGAAGAGCAAAACTCGATCTAAGAGCTATTTTAATTCAAATTTTGCCAGGATATTTTCATATTTCTCGATTAAAACTCCTTCTTAGTCCTATATTGCCGACAACAAAAGACTCCAGTCCTCTAATACCTATTTAAAGGACCCTAGGCCATCAAAGTCAATCTGTCTTCGGTCATAGGAAGGAGTTTGGTAAAGATTAGAGCCATGCTTGGGTTAGAAGCTGCTTTAAGACAATGAATGTTGCGAAGAAGAGCTGGCTTCTATACCATCTCAACGCCGACATCGATCCAAGATCGAGATTAGCTTTTAATTTTTGTTTTCTTTTTCTTTTCTTTTTAAATTTCATGTATTTAAATTATGAACTTTTTAATTAATGAAAATTTTCTTTTTATGCATTTTAAATTCATGCTTGTTACTTTTAATTATAATTTTAAATTCATGTTCGTTATTTTAATTGCTCTTTATTTTTGTACAAGTAGATACTATGATCTAACTAGTAGATCTTAGTACCAAATTTATCTTTATGCATCTTTTAATTTTTACTTTTTATTTATAATTTTATTTTTTAACTTTAAATTAATTTTTAAATTTTTTTTATAAAATCAAAGATTTTAAAACTAAAATACTATCTTCTCTGTGAATTTGATCCAACTCACTACTTGCTATCTATTTTTAAATTTTTTTAAGAATTTAGAATTAAACTGATAAATACGGTGTCTTAACGACAACATCATACTCTTATCATTAAGCTATTCTTCTTCAGCCTCATTCTAATTTGACTCAAAATCTTGGCTATTAAAATTTATTCTAGTATTGACTCAATCATTATCCTCGATCTGAGTGTCGTATCCTATGCTTACTATTACTTCCACCATAAAAAAGTCACTATAGGAGAAGTCACCATAAAAAAGTTACTATAGGAGAAGTCACCATAGGACTTTGAATAATTGGACAACTAGGATCAACAATTTTAGAATGCTATGCTACAAATATGGCCTTAGCACCATTGGTTCGTACCATAGAACTTAAGAAAGAAGAGAAAGATCCAGGAGTATTATCCTCTTGGATTAAAAGCTCACTAAAATATACAACCCTTGGTACCATCATTTGAGTAGTATTTTTATTAGAGAGTACATCTTCCTTTTCAATATAAATTAGGAGATCTCCATCTTAATTTGATTTCATATTTTTCTCTATCTATAAGAATACCACTATATAAATGATCTAATAATTCTTGATGTGATAATGATAAAGACAATTTAACCATCTGACTCGTAGGTTGACTGTACTGCATGCCATCTACATCATTTTCTATTATACTATCATAATACAGTAGTAAACAAATTCGAGCACTAGCCATTTTCTTAAAGAATTCTATGACAATATCATAATCAAAATATTTAGTATTAATAATTATTTTGATAAAATTGCTTATATAATAAATGCATTCTATCACCAACTAATAGATAAAGTTAAATCCTATTTCATTAAGAAATTATATTAATTCTATAGATAATTACAGTAATCAAATGATATACAATAGAGATCAAAAGAAATTTTGGCAATATTTTTTCTTAGTTCTCGCCATATGTGAGAAGAACAAAAGAAAAATACTATCCAAAATTTCTATTGAACCCTCTGCATATCGTTTGATTACTGTAGTTACCTATAGAATTAATTATAATTTACAAACTATCCAAATTAGACAGCTAATTGACCAATGTATATAATTATTCTATCCATATAAAAATATATAAATATACAAATGCTATAGAATATGTACATTAATGAAAAGATAGGTTTATGGTTCTATGCAATATAATATATTTAAAATTAAAAGATAAATATTAGAAATGGGTCGGGCACTACCCCTAATCAAGCTCGGTCCAAAATTTTTTTTCAGGCTTCGGATCGGGCTTAGGCTCGATGACTTTAAAAAAAATCAGGTCCAAACCTATTTCTAAGAATGTAGCAAATAAGAACATAGCAAACAAAAAATATATTTAAGATAAATAGTAAGAAAAAGATGGTGGCGAGGGGGGCCATTAGATGGGAAGAGGGTTGGTTAGGGCTAGAATCGGGCCAGGCTGGGCTGAGCCATACCCCTATCGGAGCCCAGCCTGAAAAAATTTTTCAGGCTTGGGGTCGAACTTAGGCTTGATTATTTTGGAAAAAAATAGGCCCGAGCCTAATTGGGCCAACCCGAGCCCCCCTTGTCACCTCCCACCTCTCCGACATCGCCTCCTCTTGTGCCTCCTTAATCTCAAGATCAATGCCACTGGAGCTCCCATCTCTCCGACATCGCTGACCCTAATGATGCCCAGCCTCTCGACCTCCTCCCTTGCCTCCTTGACCTCGCGATGAATGCCGCCAAAGCTCCCACCTCTCCAACATCACCGACCCCGATGATGCCCGGCCTCTTGACCTCCTCGCCAACCTCCTCGACCTTACGATCGATGTTGTCGGAGCTCCCACCTGCTATCGTTGGAGAATCCACCCATACCCACCCTCCCTAAGCCTTTCAATTAGCCGCGCTGCTCCTCCACCATCTTGAAGTGGGGGCTAGGGCTAGAGGAGGGTTTTGTTAGATGTATGCCCTAGAAGCCAAATTGGCTGATACTTATAATATTTTCTAAGGACATAATTATGATTTTGACTTATTATTAATAAAATGGGTTTTTCTTCTATCACATTTGTGTATTAAGTGTCTGTGATATATTTATTGGGTTAATGGATACAATAACATATTTTCTCAAGAGTTGAAAATTTGAGATATATGTTATCATAATTAACTCATAAACTGTTCCTAATTGTAGGATCATCACAAGGATGGCAATCAATTCGAAAGATTGGTGTATGATCACTTTCTTAGGATAGATGAGTCTTGAATCTATGGTGTGGAGACATCAGAGCAAAAGTATAGGTGCATATTGAGAATAAGAATACTGAGCATGACCAACTTTAAGCAGTCATATGGAAGTCTACTTTCTCATTGATAACTAGCTTGATGTTGTAGTTGTATGTCTGGTTCTTTGATCTGAGGAGCATCACACTACTACAAAAAGAGTCTACGGCAGTGCATACTATTGCAGTAATTTTCGAAATTACTGTAATAAAGTCTACGGCAGCGGTTATAAAGAACTACTGCTATAGGACCGACCTATAGTAGTGGTTATAAGAAATCATTGCCATAGTCTGACCTATGGCAGTGGTTCTTTTTAACCGCTACCATAGGTTTGATCTATAGCAATGGTTAGGATAATAGTTGTCATAGGTTAGACCTATAGCAGCGATTTTTTGTAACCACTGCTATACATTGATCTATGGTAGCGATTATTTGTAACCGCTGTAATATATATTTGAATTCGACGACCACGAATGATGATGCGATGATCTGATAGATGGAGACCTTCGATAGGTTCAAAAATCTACAACAATGATCTCAATTATATTTGTAGCATACTATCAAAGTTTCACTTCAATCGGATATCGTTATCCTGGCTAATTTAGTATAAGTTAATCTCGATCGTTAAATGATAAACGAGTGATCAAAGGATCAGACGGTGTTCGATTATGAGATAATTTTTTTTTATAAATGATCTTGGCTACTACTTTAATCATTTTTTATGGTGGTATTATAAAATTCAACTTGTGAGACTAAGAATGATGTAAAATTATACGTTGCCTGATAACCATTCTTGAACTCCATTGGTTGTTATATGCATGTGCTCGTGCTTTTACAATATCTGCTTAACGTGAATAGTTTATATAAAAATGATTTGAATTTTATTATCATCACCATATAAAATAATTAAAATTATAATAAAAATTATTTAACTAAAAAATTATCTCATAATCGAATGCTATTTAGTCTTTTGATTGCTTGTTTCTAATTTAACGGTCGAAATCATTCTGTACTAAATTGACATAATAACGATATCCGATTAAAGTAAAACTTTGATAGTATGCTATAAATATCACCAAAATCATTATTACGGATTTTTGAACCAATTGGAGGTCTCCATCTATCAATCATCGCATCATCGTTCGTGATCGTCGAAATCAAATTTTTCTGTTCGATGAAGCTAGGACCATCGGATCGAGGTGATTTTTTATGATGATACTCTAATGATAATTATTTAAATAATAAATGATAAAGATGAATATTAAATTTTAAAATAATATAATATTTAAAAAAATAAAAAAAATTTTATTTTCAACCTACGATAGTGGTTACTAGAAATTGCTGCTATAAATCTATGGCAGCGGTTATGAAATCGCTGTCGTAGATCTATTGCAGTAATTTTTAGTAACCGCTTCCATAGATCTATGGCAGCAGATCGAAAATCGCTGCTGTAGGTTAGGTTAAAAATCTTCAATTTTTCTTCTCTTTCGTGCGTGCTCTCTCTCTCTTCCCTCCTCTGCATCGTCGGTGAGACTCCATGAATCCCGCCATTGCCCATCCTCCGCATCCCTAGTTGCCACTCGACCGCCCACCCATTGCCCTCCTTGATTGCCATCCCCCACCCCATCCCCTGCCACCGCCGACTGCCCACCCTTGCCCTCCCCATCTCCGACCTCCGCCGCCGCCCCCTGCCCTCCCTATCCCCAGTCGTGGCTGCTACCTCCCACCCTCCCCATCTCCGACCGCCCCCATCCTCCCCATCCCCAGCCATCCATCGCCCACCCTCCCCATCCCCGACCTCCACCGTCCCTGTCCTCCCCATCCTCGGCCATCCACCCCCTGCCCTCTCGATCCCTTGGCCTTCCCATCACGACACCCCTCCAAGCCCCCTCTTCCTCTTTCTTTCCTCTTTCTCTTTCTCTCTCTTCTCTCTTTATCTCACTATCTTACTCTTGTTTCGTAAGTTATCTCTAACACCGTCATCTTCCTCTAGCATCATTGCTGGTGACCCTTGGAGCTTTCGGTGCGACCTCTTTTCTATAGTCGTAGGTATACTTATTATTTTAATCACTAGACTAGATCCGTCAATGGGTCGAGTTTAGATCAGAACCTAGATATTTAGATTCGAATCCGATTTTAATTACTAGTACCGGACCCAAACTTGAATACCCGATGGATCCATACTTGAAGTACCAAACTCGAACCCTAATGGATCTCGGGTATCCAGACTTGATTTTAGAACTCAAAACTAAGAAAGGGAGAGGGAGAGAGGGAGGGAGGGGGTCTAGCCTCACCATCATTGTCGGTGAGGAAGATCGAGAGAGAGAGAGAGGGAGGAAGGGAGTCCGACCTCATCGGCATCATTAGGAGGAAGGGGGTTCATTGTAGAATTTATTGGATAACATTTTCTGGATGTTTATATCTTATTGCTTTTGTTTATTGCATTGCATAACAATAGACCCATCAGTTAATTAGTGTACATAATCTCCGACATTCGTATAATTATATGTAATTGTATGGATGAGATTGTGCTGACATCTGAGCCGTGTTG
Organism: Cocos nucifera; assembly: GCA_006176705.1. Classification (NCBI taxonomy): domain Eukaryota; kingdom Viridiplantae; phylum Streptophyta; class Magnoliopsida; order Arecales; family Arecaceae; genus Cocos; species Cocos nucifera. The sequence goes on from QRFJ01001193.1 coordinate 297,426, forward strand.
GTAGATTATGCCGTGCCATGTCGTGGGCCATGCCATATTGGTAGATCGTGCCATATTATGCCATGCCATGCCTTGGGCCGTGCCGTGTCGGTAGGTCATACCGTATCGATTGTCTTGGGCCATGCCGTGCTGGTGGATACCATAAATATCATATATAGAATGTTATTATATATGCTAAAGATTAAAATGTGCAATTTGGTAGATGGATTAGAAAAATCAACCAAGACTCAAATGAAACATAAAATCTAGACATGAGTCAAAATCATCTAAATTGAACACCAACCCTCAACTGATTTATTAATAATCAGTAAAACAAAAGCTAGATTCAATGCATATAAATATTCCATAAGCCTAACCTAAATGCTCTTAAAAGTCTATTCCTTGGCCTTAAAGTTTAAATTTAACCTTGTTGGTGCAGAATTTGGTTGACGTCGGATCGAGCCGAAGGCGAGGAAGATGAGGTCGCCATCGATGATCTACAAAATAAAGTTCCATTCGGAGTCGGTGGTGGTGGCTCCGATAGGATCCTCCAACAATCAAGTCAGCTCTTCTGGCCAATAAAAATTGAGTGCTTAGAAAAGAGTTCGATAGAGTTTTGGAAAGGAGAAGAGAGCTTAGAGAAAACATATCTAGAGGATCCCTTTTTATAGATGGAGCTTGATTGATAGTAATGGCCATACCATCCGGTTGTGGCTCGCTTAGGGCCATGTGAGGTTCGGTATGGAGAGAAAGATGTCGTTAGGCTGATAGTGACAGCCATACCGTTCGATAGTGGGCTGCTCGAAGCCGTGTGGGATTTGCTATGGAGAGAGGAGCATCGTCAGACTGATAGCGACTGTTCGTCGAGATTTAATAGCCCTAGTTTGGAGGAAGTAGACATTGGTTGGTGAAGAATTTTGACATATATCAATTTTAGAGGAGTTCGAACTCCTAAAGGAAATATGTCTGGAGGGGATCATCCGGAAGCAATCCACTAGAGGAATCTGACTGAAGGAGAAGTTCGATTTCTGAAGAAATTCGATCGAAAGAGAAGTTCAGAAGGAGTTTGGCTCCTAGAGGAATCCGACTGAAGGAGTTCGGCTCTTGGAGGAACTTGATTGAAGAAAAAATTCGAAAGAAGTTTAGCTCCTGGAGGAATCCGACTGAAGGAGGAGTCCGAAAGGAGTTCAGCTAATGTAGAAATTCGATTGAAGGAGAAGTCCAAAAGGAGTTCGGCTCTTGTAGAAACTTGACTGAAGGAGGAGTTTGGAAGGAGTTTGGCTCCTGTAAAAATTTGACTGAAGGAGGAGTTTGGAAGGAGTTCGATTTCTATAGAAATCCGACTGAAGGAGGGATATGGAAGGAGTTCAGCTTCTGTAGAAACTTGACTGAAGAAGAAATTCGGAAGGAGTTTGGGTCCTAAAGGAATCTGATTGAAGGAGGAGTCTGGAAGGAGTTTGGCTCCTGTAGAAATCTAATTGAAGGAGTTCGGAAGGAGTTCGGCCTTGGAGGAATTCGACTGAAGAAAAAGTTCGGTGGAGGAATCTGACTGAAGGAGTTTGAAAGAAGTTCGGCTCCTATAGAAATTTGACTGAAGGAGAAGTTCAGAAGGAGTTCGATCGAAGGAGAAGTTCGGCTAGGGCTCGACCGCTGAGGAGTTCGATTGACTAAAAAAGTTTGGCTAAGGTTTGGCCGCTGGAAGAGTTTAGTTGGTTGAAGGAGTTCGGCTAAGGTTTGGCCACTGGAAGAGTTCGACTAGGATCCGATCGTTGGAGGAGAATTCTCGATCGAAGCTCTTCCATGATTATCAGCTACATTAGGCTAAGCACTAGGCTAGACTTCGATGGGAATAGGATTTATCCCCAACAATAGTCTCCTCCACTCTCGAGTTCGAAATTCAAAGGAAGGGAGTACAAAATAGACGACTGTCGAAGTCCTCTTCCAAACTCTGCACTAATTCAGATTGAAGCTCGGGGGAGATCCTATCTCCAGCTGAGATTGAAGTTGAAGCTTGACGGAGATCTTATCTCTTATTGAAGGGTTGACATTAAAGTTGAATTTTAGGGGAGACCTTATCTCCAACTGAGGTTGAAGGAGATCTTATCTCCTATTGACATAGAAGCTCAGGAGAGATCTTATCTCCAGCCGAGGTTGAAGGAGATCTTATCTACTATTGACGTAGAAGCTTGGGGGAGATCTTATCTCCTATTGACATTATGGTTGAAGCTCGTGGAAGATCTTGTCTCCACCGAGGTTGAGTTGAAGTTGAAGCTCAGTGGAGATCTTATCTCCAACCGAGGTTTCAGAGAGATTTGTCTCCTATTGACATGAAGCTCGGAAGAGATCTTGTCTCCAGCCAAGTGAAGAAGATTTATCTCTATTATGATTGAAGCTCGGGGGAGATCTTATCTCCTATTTGTTTGTTGAAGCTCATTGAGAGATCTTGTCTCCAGCCGAGGTTGACATTGAAGTGAAGCTCGAAGAGATCTTGTCTCCAACCAAGGTCCAGGAAGATCTTGTCTCCTATTGACGTTGAAGCTCGGAGGAGATCTTATCTCCAGTCGAAGTTGAAGGAGATTTTATCTCCTACTGACATAAAAGCTCGAAAGAGATCTTATCTCCAGTCGAGGTTAAAGGAGTTCTTATCTTCTATTGACGTAGCTGTTGAAGCTTGGGGGAGATCTTATCTTCAGCTATGGTTGAAGGAGATCTTATCTTCTATTGCTGTAGACTTTGAAGCTTGGGGGAGATCTTATCTCTAATCGAGGTTGAAGGAGATCTTATCTCTTATTGTTGTCGGGCACAATGGGGTCGTTGTCAGGGTCTTTCCTCTCATTCTGTTTAAAATAAATGAGATCTTCAGTTTTGCTCATATTAGGATGAGGTTCTCCTCTTATTAACGGGCTGTGGAGGCACATAAGGGCCATTGTCAGGGCTCTCCCCCCATCTCATCTAAAATGACGAGTCCTTCGACTTTGCTCGCGTTAGACAAGGTTCTCCTCTTGTTCTAATGGACTATGGGGCACATAAGGGCAGTTGTCAGGGCCTCTCCCCCATCTCTAAAATGATGAGGTCTTCGACTTTTGCTCGCATTAGGAAAGGTTCTTCTCCTGTTTCTAACAGACTGTGGGCATATAAGGGCCGTTGTTAGGGCCTCTCCTCCCCCATCTCATCTAAAATGAATGAGCCTTCGACTTTGCTCGTTAGGACGAGGTTCTCCTCCTGTTCCTAACGAACGTGGGGGCACATAAGGACCGTTATCAGAGCCTCTCCCTCCATCTCGTCTAAAATGAATGAGACCTTCGACTTGCTTATGTTAGGATGAGGTTCTCCTCCTGTTCCTAACATGGCAACTATTGATTGCTTCTTCCCTGTCATCAGATAGTTTCTGCACCGAGAAATAATAATATTGATATGGAGGAGTTTTATTGAAGAAAAATTACCGACAGTACATTCTCAGATTCTTTGAGTTTCAAGATTGTGAGAGCGTTGTTCCTCCGAGCTTCTTCAGCGATAAGTTTTGGATCAAATGACCTCCTCTATTTTATGTGGGCCTTTTCAATTTAGGACAAGCTTCTCCTGGCTCTAAGATTAAGAGATGGCAGCTTGCCAAAGTACTAAGCCCCCCTAAACATAGCATTGATGATGTCGGAAGGTGGTCGATCTTTTTATTGTTCCTTCCTCATTGGTGGTTCTAGCTATGGTAGTGCCATTGGTTTGCTTTAGGCTAGCATCTATGGAGCATTGAGGGGGGCGTAGTTGCGAAACCTTTAGGGGGGAACTTCTTCGCGCCCTTTCCTTGGAGCTTCTTTGACGACGAGCTCGAGGAGGAGTTTGGACTCACTTGCACTCGGAGGAAGTCCATGAGTACGGTCGAACTTCATTCAGTCCTCTATCAACGATGAGTCTATGTTGCTCTCCTGTGGCTTCCTCATCCCTTAACTTGAAGGCTTCTTCCACTCGAGCATATTCCTCAGCACGAGCAAGCATATCGGCAAAATTTTTGGGATACTTCTTCTCCAGGGAGAACAATAAATCATTCTTCTGAAGGTCACCCTTGAGTGCGGCCATCGCAACTAACTGATCTAGGTTCCGAACCTCCAACGTAGCAGCATTAAATCGGGTGACATAAGTCTGGATGGATTCTTCCTCTTTTTGCTTGATGTTCATCAGAGAATTCGAACCTCGATGCGGACGTCGACTACTGATGAAGTGAGCCATAAATTGATGACTTATCTGATCAAAGAAAAATATCGTACCTGACTTTAATGTCGAGTCCTAGTTTTTTGCTGCTTTCTTTAAGGTAGATGGAAAGCTCGACATAATATGGCATCTGGTGCACCATGGAGCAGCATCATGGTTCGGAAGGCTTCTAGGTGATCGACCGGATCAGAGATTCCATCGTAGCTTTCAAATTGGGGAAGCTTGAAGTTCGGCAGAATGGGCTCTTGCATAATTCGAGGAGAGAAAAGGGGATTGGTGCGGACGTTATCATGGTGAGCTGGGGCAACATGACCGAGCTCCTCAATCCATCGATCCATCCCCCGTAGTTTTTGATCAAGGATATCAACTCGATAGCAGGTCTTGAAAGGCTTCTGATCGTGGATGGGGAAGGTCCCTTCTGAAGAAGAACCATGATCCAAGCAAGGATCCTCTACTCTATGTTTCTTCTTTCTAGAGGCGACGGGTATGCTAGTCTAAGTGCTCCTCCTTGGGATCGATTTTTGACATCCTAATGGTGGGTTTCTTGATGGAATTGCTATCAGAGGCTGCTGCATGGTCTGCACCATCTCGGTGAGGCCCTGAATCTGCTGCATTAGTAGGTTGAATTACTTCAGATCTACCATGACTGCTGGTGGAGGAGGAGGAGGTTGAAGTGTCGATGATGGAGTAGGGACAGACGGATCTAGCCCAGATCTGATGGCAGAAGTGGTAGATCTTCGAATAGTCATGCTCTTTGGAGGCATTTCTTAGGGTTGAGGAAGAGGATGGAGATGGATCTTGAAGAAGAAGATCCATAGGATCGACTGAGCACTCCTTTAAGAATAAGGATACCTTAAAAATAGTATCCCTTCCTCCAGTGCTAATTCTGTTGGTGCAGAATCTGGTTGACGCTGGATCGAGCTAGAGTCGAGGAAGACGAGGTTGCCGTCGGTGAAAGAAGAAGAGAGCTTAGAGAAAATGTATCTGGATAGTCCCTTTTTATAAATGAAGCTTGATTGATAGTGACGGCCATACCATCTAATAGTGGACCGCTCGGGACTGCATGGGGTTCGGTATAGAGAGAAAGGTGTCGTCAGGCTAGTAGTGACAGCCATACCGTCCGATAGTGGGCCGCTCGGGGCCGCATGGGATTTGCTACAAAGAGAGGGGCATCGTTAGACTGATAGCGATCATTCATCGAAATTTAATAGCCATAGTTCAGAGGAAGTAGGCATTGATTGGTGAAAAACTTTGACATATATCAATTCCAAAGGAGTTCGAACTCCTGAAGGGAATACGTTTGGAGGGGATCATCCGGGAGCAATCCACTGGAGGAATTTGATTGAAGAAAAAGTTCGAAAGAAGTTCGATTTCTAGAGGAGTTCGATCAAAGAAGAAGTTCGGAAGGAGTTTGGCTTCTGAAGAAATTCGACTGAAGGAGAAATTCGAAAGAAGTTTGGCTCCTGAAGAAACTTGACTAAAGAAGAAATTCAGAAGAAGTTCGGCTCCTGGAGGAATCCGACTGAAGGAGGAGTTCGAAAGGAGTTTGGCTCCTATAGAAATCTGACTGAAGGAGGAATTTGGAAGGAGTTCGGCTCTTGAAGGAATCCAACTGAAAGAGGAGCCTGAAAGAAGTTTGGTTACTGTAGAAATCCGACTGAAGGAGGGATATAAAAAAAGTTTGGCTCTTGTAGAAACTTGACTGAAGGAGGAGTCCGAAAGAAGTTTGGCTCCTATAGAAATCGACTGAAGGAGGAGTCCGAAAGAAGTTCGGCTCTTATAGAAATCCGACTGAAGGAGGGATATGGAAGGGGTTCAGCTCTATAGAAACTTGATCGAAGGAGGAATCTGAAAGGAGTTCAGCTCCTAGAGGAATCCGATTGAAGGAAGAGTCCGAAAGGAGTTTGGCTCCTGTAGAAATCTGATTGAAGGAGTCCAGAAGGAGTTCGGCCCCTGGAGAAATCCAATTGAAGGAGAAGTCCGATGGAGGAATCCGACTAAAGGAGGAGTTCGGAAGAAGTTCAGCTTCTATAGAAATCTGACTGAAGAAGAAGTTCGGAAGGAGTTCGACCGAAGAAGAAGTTCGACTAGGACTCGACTGCTGAGGAGTTCGGTCGGCTGAAGGAGTTTGGCTAAGGTTTGGTCGTTGGAAGAGTTCGACTGGCTGAAGGAGTTTGGCTATGGTTTGGCCGTTGGAAGAGTTCAGCTGGCTGAAGGAGTTCGACTAGGATTTGGCCATTGGAGGAGTTCAGCTGGGGTTCGATCATTAGAGGAGAATTTTCGATCGAAGCTCTTCCATGATTACCAGTTGCATTAGAATAAGCACTAGGCTGGACTTCGATGGGAGCGGAGTTTATCCCCAACAAACCTAATATTGAATGAAAATGTATCCTTGCCATGCCATATCGGTAGATTGTGCCATACCATGTAGTGCCTTGGGCCGTGCCATGTCGGTTGACTATGCCGTACCGTTCTATGTTGGTAGTTCGTGCCTTGGGCCGTGTCGTGCCAGTAGGCCATGCCATGGACCGTGCCTATTGCTAAGAGAATCCCTCCCTTCTTGTTGCTTTTGTTTATTGCATTGCATAGCGATAGACCCATCAATTGATTAGTGTACATAATCTTTGGCATCCACATATTTATATGTAATTATACAGATGGTACCTAGGCAATATCTTTGATTATTATTCAACATGTTATATTGGTTAATGTTCATTAACGTTGCAGATCACGATGGCACCAAAATGCCATCTAGCTTTCACCCCTACCTCTCGGTGGGTTATGTGGAGTTCAGCATCTGAGGAGCAGTCGAAGCATACTCCATCCTATTAGATATATGTGCCCTAGAAGCCAGAATTGGTTGACACTTGTAATACACTTCTAGGGGCAAAATTGTAATTTTGACTAAAATCAATAAATGGGTTATTTTCTATCACATATGTGTATTTAGTGTCTGTGAACATCCTTTGAGTTAATAGCAATGATAATTCATATTTTCAAGAGTTGAAAATTTAAGACATGAATAATCATTATTAACTCATAAATTGCTCCTGACCATAGGATCATCACGAGGATGGTGATTGATCCAGAAGATTGGTGTACAATCGCTTCTCTTTAGTAGATGAGTCTTGAGTCTACGGAATGGAGACATTGGAGCGAGAGTACAGATACTCGTTAGAGAATGAGGGCACTGAGCGTGACCACCTCGAGTAGTCATTAGGGAGTCTACCTTCTCGTCAATGACTAACTCGATGTTGCAGTAGTGTGTCTGATTCTTTGACCTGAGGTGCATCGACAGTTCACCTTGAGGGTGTTATAGTTTGACTACACCATTACTCGATCTCCTAGCCATATGGAACCCTGAGGTGTATGTTGGCTATAGCATGTTCATTGTAGGAACTGGATGGCATCAAGATGGAATCTATCTACCTCGGTGGTAGAGGAGTAGCCCTATGATAATCATGAGAATCAAGTCCAGAAGCCCATGGCCATGGCAGAGTGAAATAATAGAAAGAGTTTCTATTTAGATTTTCATATTGGACTCGAATCGAATGATTACATCATATGACAGAGACTAGGGTTTGACGAGTTCACCTAAACCCAAATCTGATTGGGGCTCAAGATAGAAGAACTTAATCACACAAGTAGCTGCACCAAGAGGTTCGCATTCAACTCTGATGGATTGCCACCATATACTGCTAGGTGTCACTGGTGGATTTTGGGCACAATTAGAATGATTTAGATGATCAATCATTCTAGCTGTTCGAATCAGAAGAGTTCTGATCCATCGAAAGGAGTTTCGATGATGTCGATGATAGAGATCATGACATATCCATTAATACAGAACTGAACCTAAACTGGGTCACCACAACAAGGGTTTTGAATCTGGTGATCATCAATTGAACTGATCTAGTATAATTGATCTGAATGAGATTCAATTAGGTTCAAGAAAATCGTGCTAGCACTCGATTGAACCTAACGTTCTTCTTTTTCTATCATAAATAAGTTATCCTGTCTGAGCCAAAGGAGTTTGTGCTCAATCAGAGGCCTTCATATGGTCTGATTGGAGGTTGTCCAAGTCAAAAAAGGTTGTCTTATTTTATAAGACATTACCTACTATTTTTGGTCACCTGCCATTTCTTATTCTTTGACTTTGGTCAAAAGTCTACCTTTGACTGGTCAAACGTTGACCATTGATAGTTTGACTTTTGACCATATGTCATGCACATATTGGAGAGCTGGTGGAGGCCTGTCCCCCTACTAGAACCTGGCAAGGAGGAGGGCACATGCCACCCTAGGCGTGCGCCCAAGTTGGAGGCGCCTAGGAGTCCTTGTTGGACAAGGACTCCACCTCCCTTTTGGATTCCAATTAGAGTTCTTCTAAGAATCCAGTTTGACTGATCTTAGGCGCCCTCTAAGGAGGAATCCAGGGGACTCTATTTCCACCAATCAGAGTTAGATCTGATTTCACAAAGGATTGTGATTGGTTGGGAAGAAGAGAAGTTGGATCACAATCAGTCTATAAATAAGATCCTGCGCCCAACTCAGAATAGAACATGATATGATTGAGAATCATAATTTCCATGCCCAAGGCTGCCTCTCCTCTCTTCCTCCATGCCAAACCTCCTTCTCCTTCGCCTCTCCATGTCCAAAAGGGTTTTGGACTTTGGTTGGTACGATCCAGATCAAAGAAAGACGATCAAAAGCAAGAAGGCTGCGCTGCTGCAAAGGACGATTGCTGATCTTCAAAAGGAGTTTTGAAGATCCTCCATATCAGATCCAGATCTAATTTTTGAAGACGTGATAGAGAAGAAGAGGATCTCTAGATCCAGCTTGAGTGGATATGGGTAGAGGCCAGGCACTTGCGTGGCTAGATCCAGAACCTTCTGCTGCATATAGGATCATCAACAGGATAATAAGATTACCCAAATCAGGTAAATTAAATTTGATTTAATTTATCTTTATTTATTTTATTTATTAAAATAATAAGAATTAGATCTGAAATATCTCAGATCTAATATAGATTAAAGAAAAAAATTTTGAAATATATCTCTTGATCTGATCAGATCTGAACGAACCTGGACCGAGAAATCAGGATTTTCCCTTCAACTGGTATCAGAGCCATGATTCTAAAAATATTTAAATTTGATTTTAAATTTATTTTAATAAAAAAATAATTAATTTTAGATATCACATGAGATGTGATCAGATCTGAAATTAGAAAAATTTAAAATTAAATAATTAGGATCTAAGATTAGAAGATATGCATGACTAGTTCTAGAATAGAATAGTTCTATAGAATAGTCTTGCATGTTTTTAATTTAATTTAATTAACCTATATTTTAGATCTATTTATTTACTATTTTTTATTATTATAATAATTATAAATAATATCTAAAAAATAGCAAATAAAATTATTTAATTTTAAACATCATATGAGATGTGATTGATGCATGTCTAGACTAGTTGTAGAATAGTTCTACATAGTTGTCTAGATTAGGATTTATTTTGATAAGATCAATTTAAATCTAATTTTTAAATTATTATGAAATAATTTAGATCTGAAAATATGCATGATTCGATACATGAGATGTATGCAAAATATGCCATGATTAGATCTACTTTGTATATGAGATATATGATATAGATCTGATACTATTTTGTAGTATTGAATGTTTCTGGATTAAGGCATTCCTCTTGGCCGTCCGATCAAAAAAATAAAGAAGGGTTTAAAGGCCCTCTCTTTTCATTCGATGGGATGTTCTTATGATGTGTAGGGGTGCTGCATGTTCGTCCTTAATCAGAAATCCAAAACTTACTTTCTGCAAAACCCTAGATTCTGAAATCCTAGGATTTATTGTGCATATTTTATTTATGAACCCTACTTAATTAAAAATTAAGTTTATGAAATATTAATTAGGTCTAAAATTGAGAATTTTAGATCTAAGACATATTCATAATACTGGGTTCGGACTTGGATAGCTCAATTAGGTCTAAGCAATTGATCAAACCGAATCAAGAGTTGGTTAGATGGGATCAACAATGCTTAAATTGACCAGCCTAATAGGATTAAGTCTGGGTCAAGATCGAGTCACGATCAAGCAAGAACTAATTAGGCTCAGAGGTTAGAGTCTGGATTATAGGCTAACCCAATTGGTTCTGACTCAATAATTTGGTGTCTAAGGTAAGTTTGGCACATACGACCGACTGGTTTTTAATTGGAAGCTACTTGATCTGAATGCGTTCTTGTACGAGTTAATGGCATATTCCTTCCACCGGTCTCACTTACCTAGCCATATCTGTTGACACAGTTCTGATCTGAGGTGGTCAATAATTCAAGCTAACCATGCCACTAGGTTTAGTTATAATTGTTATATCTAAGCCAAGTCTATTTAATTGAGACCGTAATTTAAATTCTTTGCTAAGTAAAAGATTAAGTCTGAGGTCTTCCACCATTGTTACGATGTGCGGGCCCTTCCCCGGGGTTGAATTGTTTGCAACTGGATATTGTGGCTCAGTTGCACCGGAAAGACGCAACCATGTCTATTTAGGGCATTGGATGCCTATGGGCTGGAGGATGAGTTGGGCTCAAAAATATTTTGGATAGATGGAGAGACTTAATTAGGAATCCAGTCTAATGCAATGGTGGGTCTGACTTAATTAAGGAGAGTGGATCAATATTCGAGATATAGTGAGAGATTCATGGATTAGAGACCACAGTTTGGGTGCAGCATGATTAGAGAATCATTCGAACAGAGTTTATTCACATGCATTGGGCTAACACCATCACCAAAAACTGTTGAGGTGTTTGATGGTCTTTGTATTGGGGAGGAAAATACAGGTAGTGTCGAGACTACGCAACGCAAGACCGCATAGAAATCATTAATTCGTGCTGAGATTTTTGCCTCTCTAAGAGGGATATAGGGGATCCGAGACAATAGTGGGCAGCTAATTTGTTTAAAAAATAAATTGCCTAAACAATTAAGTCAAGTCAAAATTATAGTATCTAACTAGAATCTTTGACTCTCTATATGAGATATGTCCTGCATTCGCACCATTCGGCACGTATCCTAGATCACAGCATAACTCGGAAACCCCTGTGCACCCATATTATAGAGATTGGTTTAGGGAACTACAAAATAGTTTTTGGGTTCTGAGAAGTTAACCAGTACTGAACCAGAATCCTCCCCTCAGCCTACGCAACCGTCTCCATACTATTGAACAGAGAGCGTCTATGGAGAATGGACATAGAGCGAAGATAATAAGGCCAGGATATTATATGTTGGTGGTGCATTCTCGTGTCTGATGGCTCCAGTGCCAACATGAAGATATCAGGTGACTGCTCGTCAAATGGTTGGCTCACATCACCTCGGCAGGAGATGTTGGTGAACAGCGTCGGTGCAAGCCCAAATTTGAAAGTCATGGAAATGACTTTTTAAGGCTAAGTGCGTGATGGGCAGCTCAGGTATCGCAAGATGCACTGTTCTGAAACTGATCAAGGACATGGAAGAGCTTGAGAAGCTCGGTGTGAAGTTAGACTTGGACCTGCAGAATGATATTATTCTGCAATCCTTGACTGATGCATATGGGCAATTCATCATGAATTACCACATGCATAAACTTCAAAATTCCTTGGCCGAATTAATGAATATGCTGGTTACCGCTGAGCTTTCTATGAAAGGTTCTAAAGGCTCAGTTCTTGCTATGGAATGGACTTCTTCCAAAAGAAAGTCTTATGGAAAGAAAAAGAAGTCTGTGAAAAAGCAAAAGGTGGAAGGATCAAAGAAGAAGAAGAGCCGATGTCAAAGGAAAAGTGTTTCCATTGCAACAGCGACGGCCATTGGAAGCGGAACTGCCCTACTTACCTGGCCACCCTGAAGAACAAGAAGGAAGGTCCTTCTGGAGGTATGCTCGTTATTGAGTCTAACCTTACGGATTTCTTCTGCATCCAGTTGGGTGCTTGACTCTGGTTCTAGTGCTCATCTGTGCACTTCCATGCAGGGTCTTGAGGATAGCAGGAGGCTGAGGGATGGAGACATGATCCTACATGTCGGTAATGGAGCAAGAGTTGCTGCAGTAGCCGTGGGAACATACCCTCTTCGATTACCATCTGGTTTAGACTTAGTTTTGAAAGACTGTTATTATGTGCCTGCAGCTAGCAGGAATTTGATTTCTGTTTCATGCTTAGCACAAGAAGGCTATGTGATTACCTTCTTTAAGGACCATTGTAACATTCTTTATGAAAGAAATAAAATTGCAAATGGTTTTCTTATTAATGGTCTTTATCAGCTACATATTGATGTACCTATTCTAACTATCGAGCAAAACGTGAATGCCAAACGACCTAGGGATAGTCCAAATGATAGATATCTATGGCACCTGAGATTAGGTCATATAGCAGAAGATAGGATCAACAAATTGGAGAAAAATGGGCTATTGAGTCCATTGACTTTCGAGTCATATCCAACTTGTGAATCTTGTCTTCAAGGCAAAATGACTAAACTCCCTTTTGTTAGGACATGGGGAAAGGGCCACAGATCTCCTTGCCCTAGTACATACTGATGTGTGCGGCCCATTTGATGTGCCGGCTAGAGGCAATTTTGTCTACTTCATTACCTTTACCGATGATCTGTCTAGGTATGGGTATGTGTATCTTATGAGACACAAGTCTGAAGCTTTTGAAAAGTTCAAAGAATTCAGACATGAAGTAGAAAAATAAACTGGAAAACCCATTAAGGTTCTTCGATCAGATCGAGGAGGTGAATACCTTAGCCAAAAATTCCTAGACTATCTCAAGGAAAATGGCATAGTCTCTCAATGGACTCCACCAGGAACACCTCAACTCAACGGGTTTCAGAATGGAGAAATCGGACTCTATTGGATATGGTTCGATCCATGATGAGCTTCACAGACCTCCCTGATTTTCTTTGGGGACACTCATTGTTAACTTCAATTTATCTACTGAATAGGGTTCCCTCTAAAACCGTTCCTACCACACCGTATGAGATATGGCACGGTAAGAAACCAAGTCTGAGTCATCTCAGAATTTGGGGTTGTCCGGCTCATGTCAAAAGACAACAAGCGGACAAGTTAGAGTTTAGGTCCTTTAGAGCTCGATTCATAGGATATCCTAAAGAGTCATTAGGATACTATTTCTACATTCCAGAAGACCACAATGTGATTGTGAGTCGACATGCCATCTTTCTTGAAAAATAGTTTATTCAAGATAGCGGCATTGGAAAAGCAGATCAAGCTTGATGAGAAAGTCTCACAAGTGGAACGAGCTAAGGACCAATTGGAACCAAATCAGGTTGAGCCAATAAGAACACTACCTCCTCCACCTCGTAGATCGGAAAAGAGTTTTCCATCCCCCTGAAAGATACTTAGGTATTATTTCAGAGGAAAGTAGAGGAAATGTTCCTCGTAGGTAATGGTGCTCATGGTGATGATCCCAAAACCTACAACGAGGCGATATCAGATATCGACTCCGAGAAATGGCTAGAGGCAATGCAGTCAGAAATTGACTCGATGCACTCAAACCAAGTCTGGACCTTGGTAGATCCACCAGAAGGTATAGTACCTATTGGGTGTAAATGGATCTTCAAGAGAAAGATTGGTGCAGATGGGAATGTGGAGACATTCAAGGCTAGACTAGTGGCAAAAGGTTATAGTCAACGCGAAGGCATTGACTATCAGGATACCTTTTCCCCAGTGGCTATGCTAAAATCCATCCGCACATTGCTTGCCGTTGCAGCCTATTTCGATTATGAAATATGGCAAATGGACGTGAAAATGGCATTCTTAAATGGATATCTTGAGTAAGATATCTATATGGAACAGCCGCTAGGTTTCACATCCAGTGATACTGATCACAAGGTTTGCAAGCTGCAAAGGTCCATATATGGACTTAAGCAAGCATCTCGGAGCTGGAACACTCGTTTCAATGATGTGATCAAAAAGTTTGGTTTCATCAAAAATGAAGAGGAACCATGTGTTTTCAAAAAGGTCAGTGGGAGCGCTGTTGTCTTCCTCGTATTGTACGTGGATGACATCCTCCTTATTGGGAATGATATTCCCATGTTGACGACAGTCAAAATATGGTTGTCCAAGGAATTCTCCATGAAAGACCTAGGTGAAGCATCCTTTATTCTAGGAATTAAGGTCTATAGGGATAGACCGAATAGGATGCTAGGACTTTCACAGAAGATGTACATAGAGGAAGTACTAAAGAGGTTTAGTATGGAAAACTCTAAGAGGGGATTAATACCCTTCAGACATGGTATTCATCTTTCCAAGAAGATGTGCCCTAGCACACCTGAGGAAATAGAACGCATGAGCAAGATCCCTTATGCTTCTGCAATAGGGAGCCTCATGTATGCCATGCTATGTACACGACCTGATATAGCCCATGCTGTGAGTGTCACAAGCAGATATCAGTCAAATCCAGGTGAAGAACACTGGACTTCTGTGAAATGTATCCTTAAGTACTTGAGAAGAACTAAGGATATGATGTTGGTCTTTGGTAATGGAGAACTCCAAGTCCAGGGATACACAGACTCGGATTTCATGTCCGATATAGATGATCGAAAGTCGACATCTGGGAGTCTGTTTGTGTGCAATGGTGGTGCTGTCAGCTGGAAGAGTTTCCAAGCAAACCGTGATAGCAGATTCCACCATGGAAGCAGAATATATCGCTGCATCAGAGGCTGCGAAGGAAGCATTCTGGTATAAGAAGTTTGCTGCAGAAATCGGAGTAATGCCATCAGATGCCATTCCTCTATACTGCGACAACAATGGCGCCATAGCCCTTGCTAAGGAGCCGAGGTCTCACCAAAAATCCAAGCACATTGAGCGGCGATACCACCTCATCCGCGATTACCTCGAGAAGGGTTACGTCGAGGTCAAGAGAGTCGACTCCACAGATAATGTGGCAGACCCACTTACAAAGCCGTTGGGCCAGCAGAAGATCGAAGCCCACCTTGAGAAGATGGGACTTAGACTTGTAGCCAATTGGCTTTAGGACAAGTGGGAGATTGTTAGATATATGTGCCCTAGAAGCCAGAATTGGCTGACACTTGTAATACACTTCTAGGGGCAAAATTATAATTTTGACTATAATCAATAAAATGGGTTATTTTCTATCACATATGTGTATTTAGTGTCTGTGATACATCCTTTGAGTTAATGGTAATGATAATTCATATTTTCAAGAGTTGAAAATTTAAGACATGAATAATCATTATTAACTCATAAAATGCTCCGACCATAGGATCATCACGAGGATGGTGATTGATCCGGAAAGGTTGGTGTACAATCGCTTCTCTTTAGTAGATGAGTCTTGAGTCTATGGTGTGGAGACACCGGAGCGAGAGTACAGGTACTCGTTAGAGAACGAGGGCACTGAGCGTGACCACCTCGAGTAGTCATTAGGGAGTCTACCTTCTCGTCAATGACTGACTCGATGCTGCAGTAGTGTGTCTGGTTCTTTGACCTGAGGTGCATCGGACAGTTCACCTTGAGGGTGTTATAGTTTGACTACACCATTACTCGGTCTCCTAGCCATATGGAACCCTGAGGTGTATGTTGGCTATAGCATGTTCATTGTAGGAACTGGATTGCATCAAGATGGAATCTATCTACCTCGGTGGTAGAGGAGCAGCCCTATGATGATCATGAGAATCAAGTCCAGAAGCCCATGGCCATGGCAGAGTGAAATAATAGAAAGAGTTTCTATTTAGATTTTCACATTGGACTTCGAATCGAATGATTACATCATATGACAGAAGACTAGGGTTTGACGAGTTCACCTTAACCCTAATCTGATCGGGGCTCAAGATAGAAGAACTTAATCACACAGGTAGCTGCACCAAGAGGTTCGCATTCAGCTCTGATGGGTTGCCACCATATACTGCTAGGTGTCACTGGTGGATTTTGGGAGCAATTAGAATGATTTAGATGATCGATCATTCTAGCTGTTCGAATCAGAAGAGTTCTGATCCATCGAAAGGAGTTTCGATGATGTCGATGATAGAGATCATGACATATCCCATTACCATACAGAACTGAACCTAACTGGGTCACACAAACAAGGGTTTGAATCTGGTGATCATCAATTGAACTGATCTAGTTCAATTGATCTGAATGAGATTCAATTAGGTTCAAGAAAATCGTGCTAGCACTCGATTGAACCTAACGTTCTTCTTTTACTATCATAAATAAGTTGTCCTGACTGAGCCAAAGGAGTTTGTGCTCAATCAGAGGCCTTCATATGGTCTGACTGGAGGTTGTCCAAGTCAAAAAAGGTTGTCTTATTTTGTAAGACATTACCTGCCATTTTTGGTCACCTGCCATTTCTTGTTCTTTGACTTTGGTCAAAAGTCTACCTTTGACTGGTCAAACGTTGACCATTGATACTTTGACTTTTGACCACATGTCATGCACCTATTGGAGAGCTGGTGGGGGCCTGTCCCCCTGCCAGAACCTGGCAAGGAGGAGGGCGCACGCCACCCTTAGGCGTGCGCCCAAGTTGGAGGCGCCTAGGAGTCCTTGTTGGACAAGGACTCCATCTCCCTTTTGGATTTCCAATTAGAGTTCTTCTAAGAACCAACTTTGACTGGTCTTAGGCGCCCTCTAAGGAGGAATCCAGGGGACTCTATTCCCACCAATCAGATTTAGATCTGATTTCACAAAGGGTTGTGATTGGTTGGGAAGAAGAGAAGTTGGATCACAGTCAGTCTATAAATAAGACCCTGCGCCCAACTCAGAATAGAACATGATATGATTGAGAATCATAATTCCCCAGCCCAAGGCTGCCTCTCCCCTCTTCCTCCATGCCAAACCTCCTTCTCCTTCTCCTCTCCACGTCCAAAAGGGTTTTGGACTTTGGTTGGTGCGATCCAGATCAAAGAAAGGCGATCAAAAGCAAGAAGGCTGCGCTGCTGCAAAGGACGACTGCTGATCTTCAAAAGAAGTTTTGAAGATCCTCCAGATCAGATCTAGATCTGATTTTTGGAGATGTGATAGAAAAAAAGAGGATCTCCAGATCCAGCCCAAGTGGATATCGGTAGAGGCTAGGCACTTGCATGGCTAGATCCAGAACCTTCCGCTGCATACAGGATTATCAACAGGGTAATAAGATTATCCAAATCTGGTAAATTAAATTTGATTTAATTTATCCTTATTTATTTTATTTATTAAAATAATAAGAATCAGATCTAAAACATCCCAGATCTAATACAGATCAAAGAGAAAAATTTTTGAAATATATCTCTTGATCTGATCAGATCTGAACGAACCTGGACCGAAAAATCAGAATTTTTCCTTCACATCCACCCCCACATCGGCTGCTTAGGGACCTCCACCATTGGCATCTACTCTACCAGCATCTGAGCCTCCATCATCATCCACATCTCTGACACATGCTACTCCACCGATATCTAAGTGTACATTTTTATTATATTATTTATTTATTTTTTATATAATATTTGTATACTTATATATTTGCATAACGTATTTTTATTGCAGGTGCATTATCCAGTAGGATATTTTGTGATCCCACACGTATGGCACATATGTGGAACCATCAGCATCAGGTGATGGTACAATATGATGTGGAGGGGAGGCCAGTAAGGGAGATCGTGTGGGAGATGTGTTCCTCTTTTGGAGTGCTTATGAGGCGGTCAGACATTATTCTCATAGAGCCCAAAAACTGACGATTGTTGGATGATACTGTCAGGGATCGGGTGTGGGAGGAGATATGGGTAAGTGCATCTTAATTATATTAATGCATTTTATATGTTTACACTATATTTGATTAGAATAATTTTGTAACTGACTTTTGATAAATTCGTACAGAGAAGGTATGACTTCCCTGATCATGAGAGGGCTCAAGATACCCGATTAAAGAAGATTGGAAAGTTATACTGGGGCTACAAGGTCAAGCTTCATAGAGGATGGCTCGAGCACCGATGAAATACTCCAGAGAAGCTTATTCCGTGGATACAGGACTGTCCTCCGAATCAGTAGGAGAGGATGGTTACACATTGGAGGAGCCAGGAGTTCGAGATAAAATTACTAACTTTTGAGTTTTTTAATACACTTAAAGTTATATTTAAATATTTTTTAAATAATTATTATTTATTTGAATACTTGTTAGGCTACCTCCTGTTAGAATCGGGAGAACCGAGTAGCTCAGGAGTATACTTACACTCTCAGCCATGAGTCTATGGCCAGTCATATGCATAGAGAGGTAATGAATTCTAAATCTTAGTAGATAAATTAAATTGATATTTTTTTCATGTTTCTGATTAACTGATCCATTGTTATAGCTGATGAGAGATGGAGTGATGCCCAACCATAGCGAGATCTTTTGATCCAACCATATGGATAAGAAGAGGAGGCTGATGAACGCTACGATCGGGAGGATTTTTATAAGTATTAAATATATTAGTATATATGATTAGTATTATAGCATCTGTTATAAAATTTTATGCACTTACAATTACTGGATCAGTTAGATGCACTCGTGAGTGAGGGCCTGGATACCTCTGGCCCCCATGACCATCTGTCTCAGGTCTTGGAGCCTAAGCACTCTGGAAGGATCCGATGTAGGCCCGGACATACGTCGACCAGCTATTGATCTGAGGCGAGCGTCTCTTCATAGGCTTCCGGTGTCGTCAGTCGGAAGGAGCTTGAGATAGCGTTGGCATGGATAGATCATGCTGCGATGCGGGTAGATCGGGCTAAAGAGCACGCATCTCATCTGAAGGGCATCGTGAGAGACATGGTGTTGATGCTTAGCGTGCATTTTGAAGGTGCCTTCATGGGCTTTGAGGATATATTGGCACGCATTCCAGCTCCAGCTTTTCTAGCTTCGGCTCTGGCTCCAGCTCCACCTCCAGCTCATGCTCCATCTCTCGGGGATGACGACGATGTAGATTTAGGAGACTTTTGATGTATTTTTTTAAAATATTATAATAAATTTTTTTTGATAATAAAATTTTAGCATTTTAAAAATATTTTTATGTTTATAATATTTTTTTATATTATATATCTCTACATTTATCAGATAAAATATATAAAAAATTAAAAATTTTATATTTTTTTAATTATTCAGAAGCTACGACAGTAGTTTTACAATTGCTGCCATAGACGTGCCAACTGCTGTTGTAGGTGTCAATCGCTGTATTAGACCTATGGCAGTGGTTACGTAACCACTTTTATAGATAAGGTTACGATAACGGCTCCATAATCACTGCCATAGACTATCTATAATAGTTGTTTTATAACCACTGCCATAGACAAGCCTATGGCAATGGTTTAAAAATCGCTGCAATAGGATCTATATAGCAGCAGTTTCAATAACCGCTGTAACAACCACTGCAACAATCGTTGCCATGACCTACAGCGATGGCTGCAATGGCAGTAGTTAGCTAACTGTTATCATAGTCTATAGCAGCAATTTTTTGGGCTATGATAGCGGTTACAAACTACTGCCATAGCTCGATTCTGTAGTAGTATCGATAGTTCACCTTGAGGGTGTTATAGTTTGACTACATCATAACTCAGTCTCCTAGTCATTTAGAATCCTGAGGTGTATGTTGACTATAGCATGTTCATTGTAGAAATTAGATTACATCAAGATGGGATCTATCAACCTTAGTAGAAGAGTAGTTCTATGATGATCATGAGATTGAGTCCTAGAGCCCATGGCCATGGCAGTATGAAATAATAGAAAGGAGTTTCTATTAGGATTTTACATCGAACTTGAGTCAAATAATTCAATCATATGATAGATATTGGGTTTGATGAGTCAACCTTAACCTAGATCCTATTGAGACTCATGATAGAAGAACTCAATCATACGATAGCTATACCGAGAGGTTCTTATTCAGTTTTGATGGATTGCTGCTACCATATATTGCTAGATATCATTGATGAATTATGGGATCAATTAGAATTATCTTGATGATCGATATTTCTAATTGGGTGAATCAAAAAGAGTTTCAGTCTATTGAAAGATATTTCGATGATGTCGATGATAGAGATCGTGACATATCTCATTACTATACAGAATTGAATCTATTGGATCACACAAATAAGGATTTGGATCTAGATATTATTAAGTAGACTCATGAAGTCCGGTTGATTTGGATTTGACCCAATTAGGTTCAAAAAAATCGTGCTAACACATGATTGGACCTAATTTTCTCCTACATTGGATTTTCTGATTGATTTGGACTCAGTCAAATTAGATTTGGCTCATCCAAAAATATTGTATGGATTTGTCCTAAATTGACTGGACTTTGTTCTGATCAGATTAGGCCTTGTCTTGGTCTTAAATGAAAAGGATTAGGACAAGGGGGCACCTCTTGGCGCCCCCCCCGACTTGGTCTTGCTTACACTTGGTGCCCCCCCTAACTTGGTCTTGCGTGTAAGAAAGAAAGAAGAGGGGCATGTGCCCCCTATTTTTTCTTTAGGGGTGCATGCCCCTAGATGCCTTCTTGGAGAGAGAAACCTAGGGGCGCATGCCCACTTCCCTTTAGGCTTGCGTCCACTAGAGGATAAGGTTGAGGAGTTTTTTTTGGTGGAGGTTGGCTTATATAAAATTGTTTGAACGAGTCAATTAGAGTTTGAAATAGTTCAAACTCTGGAGCAATTTTATCCTTGCGCCAACACCTTATCTGGATAAGGTGGTGCACTCTTTTATGGGATTTTGTGTGACAAAAATCCACAAAAAATCTGAATGGGGTGTGGGGCTTAGTTAGGAGTCCTTCTGCTTCTTAATTTTAATCTGATCAAAGTCCAGAAGTCCTAGGACTGTAGGTCTCAAATTTTATCTATAAATAGGAGACTAGGCCCAAATGTTTGGCTATTCAATTAACCCATGGTGAAGCTGGTGCCCAGAGGTAGCAATTCAAGAGGGAGGGTGAATTGCATTCTTATAAAAATTTTAATCAAATTTGCTTTCTAAACAAATTTGTGTCTTAATTTAAGCAAAATAGAAAGTTTGTAAGGTGAAGGCTTTAAATTACAGTGGAAGAAAGATAATGTATGCAAACTAAGAATATAAACAATGCAAGTTAGAAATAATAGAAAAATAAATAAAGAAAAAAAAGCAAGAAGTAAAGCCACAAGATAAATACATAAAGTTTATAGTGGTTTGGTGCAACCGACACCTACATTTACTCCACAAGCTTTTCTTAGGATTTTCACTATAACCATCCTTGATTACAGTGTATTTGTTTTTCCAAGCTCACAAACAAACCTAGATGATTTTCATGGAAGCACCAACCAAAATCTTATATTGTTAGTTTTTCGGGTTCACTAACAACCTAGTTGATTTTTCGGGCCAACCAACCAAAACCTAACAAGTCCAATTTCGGGCTTAGACGAGCCTAATCCCTAAGTTTCTTTCTCCTAAAGAAACTTATAAAGAAATCAAAATTATAAGTAAAAATTCCAGCATAATATAAAAAATAGAGTTAAAGCTCTTTTAAATCCCAATAAAGAAGCCGATGATGTGCTCGATTGAAGCTTGATTTTTCTTTGATTTGTACTTGAGAGGATGAGGAAGATGTAGGAGAAGATTGCTTTGAAAGCTCACTAAAATCTATGTACAACTTTTTCTTTTTTTCTTTTTTTTGGATTTTCAATGTTCCTCACCAAAATTGAAGGATTCTCTCTTTAAATCTCTTAATCTTCTTTTCTAATTAATTCTCCATCTTTAAATACCCTTAGAGATGGTTAGAGAAAGAGTTCTAGCTATTGGGAGCTCTGAAATAGCCGTTGGAGTGAAGAAATAGCCATTAGAAGGGCTGTAGAAAAATTTCGTTGAAAGTTGTTGTGTATTTAGAGAGCTCTCGGTTTCACAGAGAGAGCTCTTGAAAATATTCGAGAGGTCTCAATTTCACAGCAAGAGCTCTCGAGAATTTTCAAGAGCTCTCGGTCTCAGAATATAGAAATGATGTTTCTATTTTCTAAAATGAAGAGGTCTTGCCCAATTTTGAAGAGATCTTGAGCCTGTGCTAGGGCAATGTGTAGGTGTGCCAAATAACTTGGAGAGCCTCCAAATTTTTAGGAGAGGTCTCCAAAATTTTAGGAGAGGTCTCCAAATTTTTTGGCTTCATTTTTCTTTAATGTTTGACCTTCCAAACTTAAATTTCTTAATCCCAAACACTTCTAAACATGATTGCTTCCTTCAATTTTAATTTTCTTTTTTCAATCATACTTTCTTCGTACCAAGCCATCCAAATAAGTATAAATTTATTTTTTTAAGTATTTTAGCATGGCATCTTGAGAGGATTTATTCTTGAGATAAATTCTTAATTTTGAATACTTGAAAAATCCTACATACATTCTTGAAATATATGATTAGATACATAATAAACTCAAAGTTTGGCAATCATCAAAATCAATCATGGGATCAACAATCTTCCTCTTTTTGATGATGGCAAATCTTTGAGTATATGCTAAAGAAACTAATGTGAATCAAGATAAGAATAATGAATTAAACTTCATGAAATTTTTTTTAAAAAAAAATTTTAATGAGCCTCTAATTTGTTGCACATTATTAGTACATATATATTTCATATGCTCAATATACTTCTCCTTTTTGACAATATCAAAAAGCTCATGAGAAGAAATAAAAAGTTATCAAAATCAACATCAAAGCATTAAATTAAGAGATGTATGAAATCCATGAAATTAATTTAAATGAATCATCTTTTTTTTTGAAAATTTATTCTTTGACTTAAAATAAATTTTAAATATTTATTTTAATTTTAAAAATTAGCTTGAATTGAAATATCAAATGCTCTCCCTCTTTTTGAATGAATATAATTTTTTTAATTAGATTTTCAAATATATACTTTTAAGCTTTAAGAGGAATTGAATTTTTCAAAAAATTTGAATATGAAATCAAGCATAGCATTTAATTCAATATTCAATCTTTTCTTTTCTTAAAATATTTTAGTCAATTAAGTTTGAAAAAGATATATGTCAGAAATGTATCGAGCAAAATAAAAAAAATATTAAAGCAAAAGATAGTCACATTTTCAAATTCATTGCTTTGAGGAAAAATTACTTAAATATAAATAATTCATAAGAATTTTACAATGTACATAAAAAATTTAGTATCAAATTTAAATTTTTAAATGAGTTTTAAGATTAAGTTTAGAAATTTATTTCTTCTAGTAAGAATATGTTTTCAAATTTAATTTAACTCTAACTAATTGTCCAAAAATAAGATAGAGTAATCAAATCATTTAAATTAAATTAGATAATCATATAAAAGCTTCATTTATGAAGATCATAAAGTAATTGATTGAAAATTTAAGATCAAAATTTAGTTGTCTTAATGCAAGTTAATCAAAATTTCAATCAAGATAAAAAAGCATTTCTCTCCTTATTTTGAAGGTACCAAGAATTTATTTTTTTAAATATTTTAATAATATTATCTCTTCCTATTTTTCATAATTATAGCTAGATTATTTTACTTTTCAACTTTTCTTCCTTTTTTCTTTCAAATCAAGCACATTTAATATGAATTTAAATATTAAATTTAGATTTTCTAAATTTGAAAGACATTTTCAATTTCAAAGCTCTTTTCAATTAAATGATCATTTTTTTAATATATTCTCTTCCTTACTTTTGCAAACAAAGCCATTTTAAAATTAAATAAAATTTAAAGGTATTAGCATCAATTGAGTGAACTTAGTACTAATGAATTCAAATATCAATTAAACATAGCATTCACTTAAGAAGACACTAAATTTTTTTTATTAAATTCAAAGAATGTTTATAAAAGGATGTATATAATAAGAACAAACATCAAGAAGATAAAAAAAGTATGACAAGTAATTAAAAAATATATTTATTTAAATTTAGATTTTCTTATCATAAAAAATATCACTTAATTAAGTTTAGAAAAAGTATAAAATTCTTTGAATTTATCTTAAATGGTATCATTTCAAGAGTATATTAATGTAAAATAGATTTAAAATATTATATTTAATTTTTTTGCCAAAAAAATAATATAATAAAATGCAAGGCAAGAATGATACCAATGATACCAAGAGTGAAAATTTTCTTAAGAAGAAACTTCTTGATATTAATTAATCTAAAATTTAGACTAAATCATGATTTGCTCAATAGTTTAATATCATTTAAAGATTAATTTACAAGTTAAGATTGATACCAATGACTTTGGTTTTGAATTGATAAAGATAAATTGATTCAGATAAATCAATTTGAATTGATATTAGCATATCAGTCAAGGTATACCATAAAGAGATTTTAAGTTATTCTTTAAAATATCATCTCTTTCATTTCTTAAGAAATATCAAACAATTAGATTCAGAAAAGTTATATATTTTTGAATTTATTTCAAATGATATCATATCAAGTATATAGCTGTATAAAACCAGATTTGAAATAAAGTCATTTCTTCTCTTTTTGCCAAAAGATAAATTAATCAAATACATGGCAAATGATGATACCAATTACTTAAAACTGAAGTCCTCATTAAATGTTTAGCTTTAAAGATAAATGATAGCTTCCTTAAAATATTTTGTTAGATATCAAGTTTAAAAGATTCAGGAAGATCATTTTTCAAATTTAATTTTAAAAATTATTTAATCAAAACAAATTATGATTATTCATCAATAAATTCTCTTTTAAGATCGAAAAAGAAAATCAAATTAATGATCAAGATGGATATTATATTAATTTGAGCGAGGATCCAATAATCAATTTAAATAAGATCAAATTAAGAGAAAACTGGATGAAGGCTTTATGTGTTCAGTTCAACTAGGGAGTTTTAAATTTTTAGAAGAATTTTGATAATTTGGCATCTTATAAAAAATGCCAAAAATTAGTTTCTCTTATGGGTTTAGCAATTAAAATATTTATACCTAATTAAGCATTTTTTAAATTAAATTCATTAATTATAAATTGATATGGGGAGGCTTAAGATATCATGCTAAATTTTAAGATAAAATCATTTCATTTATAGCATGATATATAGAAAAGAGCATGTTGATTTAAAAATTAAAATATTTAAATTGTTGCTAGCATCAAAATCAATCATACTTATCAAAGCATAAAAAGAGTTATCATATGCATACATATTAGCCAATCATTAAAGTCAATATATTTAATAAATCAAACTTTCTATTCAAGGAGTATGATCATTTTAAGTAATGATAAAATCATCAAAATCAATCTAACATGCTCAATAATTATGCTAATTAATAATCAAAAATATTTGGCAAACAATGATGGCATGATGTGAAAAAAGTTTAGATTTTACTAAACATCATCATCCATCATCTATTACTTCCAAGGCATACAAGCAAGAAAATTTTTCTCTTTTAAGCTCATTGGATCCTTGGTGTACCTACAAAGTTATTTGCTAATCTTTGGTAGGAGTTAGAGCTTATGGTTTCTTTTGAAACCTATATTTGTTTAATCAAAGTATGACCAATTCTTTTAGTATTACATTCAGAAATTTTATGGCCAATTTTATTGCATTTAAAGCAAACTATAGAATGATTTTTAGATGAAGCTTTCGTGAACATATTTTTGATAAATTTCTATTTTGTTAAAGGATTATAGCCAATTCCTACTTTATTGAAAATAGCATTTTGATAGTTTAATATTGCTTGAAGCTTTTGTGATCTAAGTGTAAATTTCTTAAGCATGGATTTTAAATTTTCAATCTTTTTTCTTAGTTTTGCATTTTCTTCCAAAAGAGATCTTTCAGATTTTAAAAGCTTTTTTTTCTTCAATTAAAAGTTTTTTAGATTTTGAAAAGATTTATTTTTATTCAACTAAACTTTGCTTTTCTTTCAAAAAAGCATCTTGCTCAATCAATATTTTATTTTTTTCTTCAATCAAAAGGTTCTTTTCTTTTAAGAAATCTTCTTTTTCAATTAAAAGCTCATTCTTTTCTTTAGCTAAAAGAAGATTTGATCTTTTAAGTTCTTTATTTTTGAGCCTTAATTTTTTAAATTCATTCATTAAGTCATTAAAGATTTCATATAATTCATCAAATATAAAGTCGAAAAATTTTCAAGATTTACCTCATTTGTATTAGCCATGAGGCAGTGATTGGCAATATCTTCTTCCTCTTTTTCATTTTTCTTTTCATGCTTTGCCCCTCCTTAATCAAAACTTTCTTTTTTCTTTATTTTTTTCTTCTTTTTCTTTCCATCCTCGTGAGCCATGAGGCATATGTTGGAGTGAGCTTCTTTTTCTTCTTGAAAGCTTGATTCTTCTATTTAATTTGCTCCCTCATAAATTCTTTTCAATTTCTTCCATACATATTTTGTTGAAATATATGAAGAAATTGCATTAAATATATTTAAGTCTAAGGAATAATAAAGCATGTTCATGGCCTTAGCATTCAGATGCATTAATTCTCTATCAATAAATAATGTATTTTATGTGTGAGGGCCATTGACAATAATCTTTCATAGATTATAGTCATGTACTTATATGAATATTTTCATCCTAGCTTTTCAATGGATAAAATTTGAGCCATTAAAAAATGAAGGTCTATCAATGGAATGGCCATCATTAAAAAGAAATTCTATTTTGGATTGCTAAAATCTTTAGCTCTAGATAGTTAGATCAATAATCAATAACAGAGCACCTGCTCTGATACCAATTGTTACCCAGAGGTAGTAACCCAAAAGAGGGGTGAATTGGGTTCTTATAAAAATTTTAACCAAATTTGCTTTCTAAATAAATTTGTGCCATAATTTAAGCAAAATAGAAGGTTTGTGAGGTGAAGGATTTAAACTACAGTGGAAGAAAAATAATGTATGCAAACCAAGAATATAAACAATACAAGTCAGAAATAATAGAAAAGTAAACAAAGAAAGAAAAGTAAGAAGTAAAGTTACAAGATAAACATATAAAGTTTATAGTGGTTCAGTGCAACCGACACCTACATCCACTTTTCAAGCTTTTCTTGAGATTTTGACTATAACCATCCTTGATTACAGTGTGTTTATTTTTTCAGACTCACAAATAAATCTAGTTGATTTTCACAGGAGCACCAACCAAAATCTTATACCATTAGTTTTTTGGATTCACTAACAACTCAATTGATTATTCAGGCCAACCAACCAAAACCTAACAAGTCCAATTTCGGGCTTGGACGGGCCTAATCCCCAAGTTTTTTTTTTTAAAAAAAACTTATAAAGAAATCAAAATTATAAGTAAAAATTTTAGCATAATATAAAAGATAGAGTTAAAGCTCTTTTAAATTCCAATGAAAAAGTCAATGATATGCTCGATTGAAGCTTGGCTTTTCTTCAATTTGTACTTGAGAGGATGAGGAAGATGTTGGAGAAGATTGCTTTGAAAGCTCACTGTAATCTATGTACAACTTTTTTCTTTTTTTTCTTTAGATTTTAAATGTTCCTTATCAAAACTGAAAGATTCTCTCTTTAAATCCCTTAATCTTCTTTTCCAATTGATTCTCTATCTTTAAATATCTTTGAAGATGGTTAGAGAGAGTTCTAATTATTGAGAGCTCTGAAATAGCCATTGGAGTGGAGAAATAGCCATTGGAAGGACTACAGAAAAATTCTGTTAAAAGTTGTCGTGTATTTGGAGAGCTCTCAATTTTTCTGTGAGAGCTCTTAGTTTCACAATGAGAGCTCTCAGAAATTCTCGAGTGATCTCGATTTCACAGCGAGAGCACTCAAGAATTTTCGAGAGCTCTCAATCTTAGAACATAGAAGCGAGATTTCTATTTCCTGAAATAGAGAGGTCTCGTCCAGTTTTGGAGAGATCTCGAGCCTGTGCCAGAGCAATATGCAAGTATGCTAAACAGCTTGGAGAAGCCTCCAAAGTTTTAGGAGAGGTCTCCAAAATTTCAGGAAAGGTCTCTAAATTTTTGGGGGAGATCTTCAAATTTTTAGAAGAGGTCTCCAAAAATTTTGACTTCATTTTTCTTCAATGTTTGACCGTCCAAACTTGAATTTCTTGATCCAAAATACTTCTAAACATGATTGCTTCTAGTTTTAATTTCTTTTCTTCTAATCATACTTTCTTCATACCAAGCCATCCAAATAAATGTAAATTTATTTTTTTAAGTATTTTGGCATGACATCTTAAGAGGATTTATTCTTGAGATAAATTCTTGATTTTGAATACTTGAAAAATCCTACACACATTCTTGAAATACATGATTAGATACATAATAAACTCAAAGTTTGGCGATCATCAAAATCAATCATGAGATCAATAGAAGCCTTGCTCCACCTCTCCATGCCTCCTCTCTCTTCTCTTGTTCTTCTCTCCCATGCCCAAGGGTTGGGCTGATTGCATCGTTGAGTGTCGAGGTGCTGTCTGCGCAAGTCAAAGTCGAAGGAGTTCCCGATCATGTATGGATCGGACTACTATCGGAGATTAGATTGAAGGCACAACAAGGAGATCCCTTTCTGATTTTCTAGAAATTAGATTCAAAAGGAGAAGATCTCTAGATCTAATCCGAGTGGATACTAGTAGAGATCGAGCGTGTGTGTGGCTCAAGTCGAACCTTGGGATAGCTTCAGATCATTACTGTGAGTAAAGCATTTACTCAAAATGTTGTATTTTGAATACCCTTATTTGCATATTTTATTTTTGAATGTACACAATCAGATATGAGAGCTTTCAGATCTGATCGGATCATGTAAAATTTTTTTAAATTTTGCTACTTTAATTCTGATCCTGTTGGATAGATCTACTAGATCTTTCAACTAGTATTAGAGCTAGGTTCTAGTTTCTAGATCTAGATTGTATAGATCTAAAATTATTTTTGATGAGATTAAATAAGTTTTTTGATTTTTATTACATGAGATGTAATTTGATTTGATACATGAGATGTATGCAAAGCATGTTTAGAATAGATCTAAATTCATATATGTGATATATGTTGTAAATCTAGTTCTAGTTATAGTAGAAAATTATTTTTTGATTGAGGCATTCCTCTTGGTCGTTTGGTCATAAGAGTAAGAAGGGTTTAAAGGCCCTTACTTTTCATTTGATGGGGTGCTCTTATGGCATGTAGGGGTGCTACGTATCTGTTCTTAATCAAAAAAATCAAAACTTACTTTCTGCTAAACCTAGATCCAAAAATCTTAGGATCTATTTTCATGCTTTATTTTTTTTGAACCATATTATACTTAATTAAGAATTAAGTTATGAAACTAATTAGATCTGAAAATTTAGAATTTAAAATCTAAGACATCTTTATAAAACATGGGTTCAGGGTGTGGATAGCTTGATTAGATCTAGCTTGAGTGGTTGATCAAACTGAATCAAGAGATGGTTAGGTAAGACCAAGAGTGCTTAATTGATCAGTCCAATAGTTGTAAGTTTGGCCAAGATTGATTTACAGTCATATATGATCGATCACCTTAAGAGCTAATCTAGCTCTATGGTTCGAACCTAGATTGTAGGCAAACCTGATTAATTTTAGATTGATAAATTGGTGTCTAAGGTAAGTTTGACAGATATGATTGATGGTTTTTAATTGAAAGCTACTCGTCCATGATTCATCTGAGGTCGAGTTAATAGAATATTTCTTCCATCGATCTCACTTATCTGGCCAATTGGGTCGATCAAGTTCTTTATTAAGATTGCTAATAATTCAAGCTAACTCATGCCACTAGGTTAGTCATAATCATTATGACTAGTTAAGATCAAGAGACCTAAATTAAAATCTTTCTAAGAAAATATTAAGTCTAGTGGTGTTTCATTATTGTACTTATACGAGCCCTTCTTAGGGTTGATTATTCTCAGCTGGATACAGTGGTTCAGTTGCACTAAAAATACTCAACCACGGCTATTAGGCATGGGATACTATGAATTGAAGGAAGGATTGGGCTCAATATTTTGGATATGGTGAGGGTCCCAATCATAAATCCATTTCATGCAAATGGTGGGTTTGACTTAACTAAGGAGTGGAGCAATATTTCGGATATGGTGAGCTTCATGAATTAGAGATCGAAGTTGAGTGCAACATATTTAGAGAAATATTGGATAAGAGTTGTCCACTCATCAATCGACTCATCACTAATAACTGTTAGGTGAGGTGGTGAGCCAATCGATGGGACCACACCATCCACTAAAAATTTTTTGATCATAGAGATTTTTGCATCTCTTCCAAAAAACTATAGAAATCCAAAAAAATAGTAAAAATCTAAATTTATTTTAAAAATTAAAAAATTAAAATAAATTGATTAAGTTAATTATAAATTTAACTAGAAACTTTGATTCTTTACAGGAAAATGTCTACTTTCAACTCTCTAGCTAGAATCTTATAGATCGACCATCTGACAAGATCTAATTTTAAGGATTGGCTCTAGAACTTAAAAATAGTTTTAAGTTTTGAAAAGCTGACCTATATTCTAAATCAGGACCATCCCCCTCCCCCAGCTCATCTGATCATTGATTAGAGAGAGTCTCATGAGAAGTGGTTGGATGATAATAACAAAATCAGGTGCTACGTGTTGGCCTTAATGTCTAATAAGTTATAGTGCTAACACAAAGACATGAAGACTACCAGCCAGATGCTGGCTCATCTATAAGAGTTATATGGCAAGTAGAATTGCGCAATATGCTACAAAGTGTTTAAAAGACTCTTTAAGGTACAGATGTGTGATGAGCAGTCCGTCCATGATCATTGCTTATCGATGATCAAGAACTTGGAGAAGCTTGAGAAGCTCGGAATGTCGATCGACAAGGACTTGCAGATTAATCTAATTTTGTAGTCCTTGACTAATTCATATGGGTAGTTTATAGTAAACTTCCATATGAATAAGATCTAGTGTACCTTGGCTGAGTTGATGAACATGCTGGTGACTACTGAAGGGACCTTGAAGAGTTTAAGAAGCTCTGTTCTTACTATGGAGCGGACTTCTTCCAATAAAAAACTTTTAAGAAGAAGAAGTTTGCGAAGAAGCAGAAGATAGAGAGAAAGAAAAAGGAGAAGAAGGGAGAACTGAAGAAAAAGGCTATGGAGAAAACAAAGTATTTCCCACTGCTAAGAAAGGAAAGTACTTTCACTACTACTCCGATGGCCATTGGAAGCGAAACTGCTCTGCTTACCTGGCAAGCCTAAAGAATAAGAGGGAAGAAGGATCTTTTAAAGGTATGCTCATCATTGAGATGAACCTAATGATTTCTTCTGCATCTAGTTGGATGCTTGACTCTAGATCTAGTGCTCATTTATGTACTTCTTTGCAAGATCTTGAGGATAGCAAGAGGCTGAGGGATGATGAGATGATCCTACGTGTCGGAAACAGAGCAAAAGTTGCTACTATGACCGTAGAAATGTACCCTCTATGACTACTATTAGAAAGCATCCTAGTTCTTAGAGACCATTTTTATGTACCTATTGTGAGCAAGAATCTAATTTCTGTCTTCTATCTAGCACATGATGGATATGTAATTAGTTTCAATAAGGATCACTATATTATTCTTTATAAAAGAAATAAAATTAAAAGTGGTTTCTTAATAAACGATCTTTATCAGTTATATGTAGATGTACCTATTAATTATGTCGAGCATAGTATACATGCCATAGGATTTAAACTACCTTGAGATAGCTTAAATGAAAAGTACTTATAGCACCTTAGGCTAGGTCATATAGTGGAAAATAGGATTAACAAATTGGAGAAAACTAGACTAATGGGTCTGTTGACTTTCGAGTTATATTTGATTTGTGAGTCATGCCTTCAAGGCAAAATGACCAAATTGTCCTTTATGGAACATGCAAAAAGGACCATAAAGTTACTTGCTCTGATGCATACAGATGTCTGCGGCCTCAAAGGATAACTTTTTCACTGTAACGGATAAACCTTATAGCAGGACAATCTTATAATATCAGTCCATAAAATCTAAAATTTAATTTTAGATTTAAATATTAGACTATAATTTAGATATAATCTAAATAGATAATCTAAATTTGCATAAAAATTATATAATAAAAGAACCTAGGCTCTGATACCTACTGAAGGAAAAGCTTAGATTTCTAGCATGTATTTTGAATTTTTTTCAAAACTAGATCAATAGAAGCAATAAATTAATCATATTAATTTATTAAAATATAAAAATAAATCTTAGATCTAGGATCTAATGACATGATCTATGCAATCATATAAATCTAAAAATTAAATATTAGATAAAATAATGATGTTGATAATATCAATATTAAATCAAAACTAGATCTAATCTAGTGGGAGAAAGAGATCGAATCTTTTTTATCTTTCGCAAGTCAGAATCTTCATTTGCTGATCTGAGGCTGAGGATAGCACTTCAAGCCGTATACACATCCAGTCTCTATGAAAAATCAATGCGAAGGCCCAATCTTGATTCGAAGTCCAGGAATCTGAAAATTAGTATAGTATGTTAGTACTGTGTTGATCCTTCTTCAATGGTTGATCGTAAATCTTCTTCTTCAATAACTTGGACCCTCTAAGAATTAGAGAAGATTGGGAGGATTTGGGAGAGTGAAAACTTTTCTAAAATCTCACAAAGAAAAGAGGAAGAAGAGAACTAAAAATCCCTAGAGAAGAACCCTTTCTTCTCTTATCTTTTTCTCTCACTAGGACACAATAATTTGTGTCTTTACAAAGCACCATGCCCAAAGCCCCTTTGTGCCCAAGGTTCCCACACCTAAGCCTTGTCTCTCAGGTCTAATACCCGTAGAAATCTCAAGCCCTAACTTTTTTTAAATAGAGAGTTATGATAGAGTCATTTTCTAGATCAAATACCTAGATAGGAATGTCCAAATAAGACAACATTTAGGGTGCCCCCTCCTAATTTTTTGGCATGGAAACTAGAGAATGTGCACACAAAAATTTTTTATTTCCCATGAAAATATCAGAAGAAAATCAGGAGGGTTGGCGCCACACATGGGAGGAGTTTTAGTTTCTATAAACTTTATCAAATAGAGTTTGAAATCAAAACTATTTTCTAGTTTTGACCAAGTCCAAAAACAACTTTCATGTAAGAATTAAAGGATGCTTAGGGGTGTGCATCCTCTCTCTGGGCATGAGAATTATCATGGGAATTGGCATGGAAAGGAAAGGTGGCATAAGGAGAGAGAGTCCCAGTCGACTAGGACTGCATGTTTTGATTTGGTCCAACTAACTTTTGAATCTAATTAAATCAAAACTTGTGCAACCTAATTATGGATGATCTTAGTCCAACCAAGAATCTAATTAAATTAGATTAAATTAAATTTAAATATGATTCAAATTCTAATCAAGTTAGAAATTAGGTGCACACAAATTTTAATTGAATAAGGACTTATTCTTTCTTGTAATTGACTTATCTCATAAATCAATTAGACTTAATACAATCAAGCCCAAACCTAATCTAATTGAATCTTATTAATTTAGACTTGATCTCAGCCTTTTGGCTCAATTAGATTGGGCCAATTAACAATCCGATCGCTAATCGATCATTCTACAACATTTACACCAAGTCAAACATCAATCATATTGAATGTTTAATCCTAAAATGATTCTCAATCATTGATCAACCATTCAATCAGATCGAGATCTCTAATGTGCGTGATCCTATAGGTTCGAACCCTAAGTCAATAGCAAGGAATAAATTTTTATGCTAATCGAAGTAACCATCTAGCAATGGTACCCGACGGTCGGATAGGTCAAAATGTATAAAGCAACATTCTTAGAATCCATGTGGATACGGTTTTCATATAATTCATCCTCTTAACCTAAATGCTCATAGGACAACTCAAGATTTCACTATCACTAATATAGAATAGGGCTATGATAGTGGTTGGTAATCACTGTCATAGCCTAAAAAATTGCTGCCATTGTAGCCATTGCCGTAGGTTTATGATAGTGATTATTGTAGCGGTTATTTAAACCACTATCATAGAAAACTTATGGCAGTAGTTTTTAAATCACTATCATAGATTGATCTATAGCAGTGATTTTATAACCACTGCCATAGACAACCTATAGCAGCAATTTTATAATCACTACCATAGAGTCTATAGTAGCGGTTATAAAATCGCTGCTATAGATCAATCTATGGTATGGTTTATGAACCGCTGTCATAGGTTATAGCAGCAGTTACAAAATTGCTACCATAAGTCTAATACAGTGGTTGGCACGTAACCTACGACCGTAGTTGGCATGCCTATGGTAGCGATTCTACAACAACTGCCATAGCTTTTAAATAATGGAAAAAATATAAATTTTTTAATTTTTATATTTTTTACCTGATAAATATAGTTCAATAATATAAGAAAATATTATAAATATAAAAATATTTATGAAATTCTTAAATTTTATTACTGGATAAAATTTATTACAATATTTTTTTAAAAAATACATGAAAATTTTTTTAAATTTACATCATCATCATCATCGAGAAATGGAGCATGAGCTGAAGGAACTGGAGCTAGAACCAGAGTTGGAGGAGCTGAAGCTAGAGGGACTGGAGCTGTAGGAGTTAGAGCTGGAACGTCAGCTAACATGTCCTCAAGGCCTATGAAGTCAGCTCCAAAATGCATGTTGAGCCTCATCATCATGGCGTTAAGAATGCCCTCCAAATGAGATGTGCGCTCCTCAGCATAAGCAGCCCGCATCATAGCCTGATCTGCCCATGCCATAGCCTGAGCTGCTTACGCCAACTCTTCCTCAAGCTGCTCCTGACTGACGATATTGAAAGCATGTAAAGAGATGCTCGCCTCAGACCAGTAGCTCGTTGGCATATGTCGGCCTGTATCGGATCCTCATAGAGTGCTTTGGCCCCAAGACTCGAGATAGATGATCATGGGGGCCAGAGGTGTCTAGGGCTTTGCTCGCGAGTGCATCTAATTGCTCCTATAATTATAAATTTAAATAAAATATTATAAGAAATGCTATAATACTAATCATACTAATATATTTATTACTTATAAAAATCCTTCCGTTTGCGGCATTCATCGACCTGCCTTTTTTATTTGTACGGCTGGATCGAAAGATCTCACTACGGTTGAGCATCATCCTATCTCTCATCAACTATAACAATAGATCAATTTATTAAAAATATAAAAAATATTAATTTAATTTATCTAGTAAGATTCAGTATTCATTATCTTTCTATACACATGATTGGCCATGGACTCATGATCGAGAGTGTATGTATACTCCTGGGCTGCCTGGTTCTTCCAATTTTGATGAAAGGTAGCATAACAAGTATTCAAATAAATAACAAGTATTTAAAAAGTATTTCAATATAATTTTAAGTGTATTAAAAAATTTAAAAGTTAGAAATTAAACCTTGAACTCTTAGCTCCTCCAATATCTAACCATCCCCTTCCACTAACTCGAGAGACAGTCCTTTATCTAAGGAATAAGCTCCTTTGGAGTATCTCATAGGTGCTCGAGCCATCCTCTATGAAGCTTAACCTTGTTGCCCTGGTATAACTCTCCAATCTTCTTTAGTTGGGCATCTCGAGCCTTTTTGTGATCTAAGAAGTTATACCTTCTCTGTACAAAGTTATCAAAAGTTAGTTATAAAATTATTCTAATCAAACATAGTGTAGATATATAAAATACATAAATATAATTAAGATACACTTACCCATATCTTCTTCCACATTCGGTCCTTGATAGTAGCATCCATCAATCATCAATGAATGGATACTACCAGAATAATATCAGACCATCTCACAAGCACTCCAAAAAAAGAATGCATCTCCCACGTGGTCTCTCCTACTGGCCTCACCTCCACATCATAGTGCACCATTATCTGATGCTGGCGGTTCCATACATGCGGCATGCATGTGAGATCGTGAAATATCCTACTGGATGATGCACCTACAATAAAAATATGTTATGCAAATATATAAGTATAAAATATTAAATAAATAAATAAATAAATAATATAATAAAAGTATATACTTGTTGGCTATAGGATTATGCGATGTGGATGACAGTGGAGATGCATCAGTGGGTGGAGCATGTATCGGAGATGTGGCTGATGGTGGAGGCTCAGATGCTGGTGGAGTAGATGTCAGTGGAGGAGTAGATGCTAGTGGTCCCTTGGAAGTCGATGCGGATGTGGATGGAATATGCTCCGACTGTGACTTAGATGTAGAGCTCCACATAACCCATCGAGGGATGAGGGTGAAAGCTAGATAGCATTTCGGTGCCATTGTGACCTGCAACGTTAATGAACATTAATCAATATAATATGTTGAACAATAATGTTAGTATATCATTTGATTACTGTAATTATCTATAAAATTATTTATAATTTTTAAACTATCCAAATTGGATAATCAATTGATTATTGTATATAATTCTCCTATCCATATAAAAACATATAAATATACGAATGCCGAAGATTATGTATACTAATCAATTGACAGGTCTATCATTATGCAATGCAATAAACAAAAGCAACAAGATATAAAT
Source organism: Cocos nucifera (assembly GCA_006176705.1). Classification (NCBI taxonomy): domain Eukaryota; kingdom Viridiplantae; phylum Streptophyta; class Magnoliopsida; order Arecales; family Arecaceae; genus Cocos; species Cocos nucifera. The sequence goes on from QRFJ01001193.1 coordinate 334,052, forward strand.
TCTACAATATAAATTACATCCATAAATAATTAAAGATGAGCAACAAATAATTTTACTTTTTATTAGCAGCTGATTGGGGTGAGGATTCTCTTAGCGACCGACAATGCTTACACTAGCATGCCCCAAGGGCTGTCAACGATCGTTGACATGGCATGGCCCAAGGCTGCCAACATGGCTCAGGGCCGTCCATGGCCGTTGACACAACACGGCCTAAGGCTGTCGGCACAACACGTTCTAAAACCCATCGATGGGGGTTTTCTTATCGATCGACATGGCATGGTCCAAAGGTTGTCCGCGACTGTTGACATGGCACGACCTAAGGGCTGTCCACGACCACGGGCATGGCCTAGGTTTTCTTATCAACTGATACAGCCCAAGGGTGGTTCACGATTGCTGACATGGTATGGCCGTCGACACGATATGGCCCGACCTAGAATCCACTGACATGGTTCAAAACCAATCGACAAGAATTCTCTTATCCACCAACATGAACCCACGACCAATGGATAATTATAATATTTATAATAAATATTTATAATATTTATCATAAAAATTATAATAATTATAAATATTAATAAATAATACTATAAATTTTTTTAAAAATGATATCTGCGGCTATGGAGAGGGGATCGGGCTGAGGGAAGAGAGAAGAGAAAGAGAGAGAGGAGGAGGGGATGGATCAGGCCGAGGAAAGAGAGGAGAGAGAGCAGGGAGGGGTCGGGGTCGGTGGTTGGGGAAGAGAGGAGAGAGAGAGCAAGAGGGGCAGATCGGGGAAGAGAAGAGAGAAAGAGAGAGGAAGAGCAAGGAGGGGTCGAGGCCAACGGTCGGTCGATCGGGGAAGATAGGAGAGAAAGCAGGAGGGGGTGGATCGGGCCGAGGGAAGAGAGGAGAGAGAGTAGGAAGGGGTTGGGGCTGGTGGTCGGGCTAGATGGGGAAGAGAAGAGAGAGAGTAGGGAAGAGAGGAGGAGGGGGAGGTGGGGGAGCCGGCAAACAAGCCGGTTGGAGAAGGAGGAGGGGAGGTGGCAGGGTCGGCGACTGGGCCAGCTGGGGAAGAAGGGGCAAGCGGAGAGGTGGCGGAGCCGATGGCAGAGAGGACGAGAAAGAAGGAGGAAGAGGGGGAGGTGGCGAAGCTGATGATCGAGGAAGGAAATGGAGGGGAGGACTCAATGCCGGTCGAGGAAGGAAACAAAGGGAAGGGCCTCATTGGCGGTGGAGAGGAGGGAGAGAGAGCACTTGGAGAAAAATAAAATTGGGGATGAAATTGAGAAAAAAAATGTACCTATGACAGCGGTTTTCGAATCGCTACTTTAGATCTATGGTAGTGGTTAATGAAAATTGCTGCCATAGGTCTATGATAGCGGTTCACAATAACTACTATCGTAGGTTAAAAATAAATTTTTAAATTTTTTTTAAATATTATATAACTCTAAAATTTAATGTCTATCTTTATCGTTTATTATCTAAATAATTATCATTAGAATGTCGTCACAAAAGATTGCCTTAATCCGATAGCCCTAGCTTCATCGATTAGTAAAATTCGATTTCGATGATTACAAATGATGGTATGATGATCTAAAAGATGGAGATCTTTGATGGATCCAAAAATCTATAATGATGATCTCAATGTTGTTTGTATCATATTATCAAAGTTTCACTTTAATCGGATATCGTTATCATGATTAATTTAATACAGGATAATTTTGATCGTTAAATGATAAATGAGTTATCAAAGGACCAGACGGCATCCGATTATGAGATAATTTTTTTTATAAATGATCTTAGCTACTATTTTAATCATTTTTATAGGGGTAATCATAAAATTTAAATCATAGATCTAAGAACGATCCAAAACTATGTGTTGCTTGATACCCATTCTTAAATTCCATTGGTAATTATGCTCATGCTTTTGCAAGATTTGCTTAATGTGATTAATTCATGCAAAAATAATTTAAATTTTATGATCATCATTGTATAAAATAATTAAAATTATAGCAAAGATCATTTTACTAAAAAATTATCTCATAATCAAATGCCATTTGGCTCTTTGATCGCTTGTTTCTTATTTAACGATCGAAATCATTTCATACTAAATTATCCATGATAACGATATCCGATTGAAGTAAAACTTTGATAGTATGCTACAAACATCATCAAGATCATCGTTGCAGATTTTTGGATTCATCGGTGGTCTTCATCTATTAGATCATTGTGTCGTCATTTATGATCGTTGAAATCAAATTTTTCTGATCGATGAAGCTAAGACTATCGGATCGAGGTGGACTTTTATGACAACACTCTAATGATAATTATTTAGATAATGAATGATGAAGATGAATATTAAATATTAAAATTATATAATATTTAGAATAAAAATATGAAAAAGAGATATGGCAGCGGTTATCCACAATCGCTGCTATAGATTGTCCTACGATAGTGGTTACATATAACTACTGCTATATGCCGGATCTATAGCGATGGTTATCCATAACCGCTATCATATGTCATATCTATTGCAGTGATTATCTTAAATCGTTGCTATAACTTTGATCTATGGCAGCGGTTCCACATAACCGCTACTATTGGTAGATCTATAACAGCGGTTCTTTGTAACCGCTGCTGTAGGCCGTATTACAGCGATTTTTGAAATCGTTGTCATAGTATGCACCGCTATAGCTTCTTTTTGTAGTAATGTGTCAACCTTGATTAGATCATCTACACTATATTTCAAAATACCAAATTCATCTCATGAATTATCCTAGCTAAGGTTTTGCTAAATTAAAATATAGCGATGCATTTTCTCCAAACTCTTGGAATGGTCAATCCCATCTTGATTACTCACTGACTTCATAAGTACTTGACTATGCCTAGAAATCTTTCATTACTAAATTAAAAATTTAGATAGTCCGGTACCAAAGCATAGTAAGTTGCTTGCAAGCCATCATGATGATCTTAGGTCCAAGGGATACTTATAACCATATCTAATTCGAGCAATTTTCGATAGTAGAATGCTCCGGAGTTGATCACATTCAGTGTTGATGTACCCCTATATCTCATCTATATGCCATACCAGTGTCTCTACACTCCTTGGTTAAGAGGATAACCAACTCATATAGCATACAATGATCTATACTCGATAAACGTTATTGTCCTAGTTAACAACGTATCATTTGATCATAAACAGTTTAAGGACTAGTCGATAAATTCTCTCTTTATTGAATCTAAATAGTCTTAAGGACTTCATCACAACACAGGAGTTCATTAGAAGATATTCATTTATGATGAAAAATGCAAGAATAAAATTTTATTCTATAATAAATCATTTACATTTATAAAATAGCATAACTATCAACATACTGATGATTGGCTTTCGGATATATTTTTCAATAATAATGTTGGGGATAAACCTCACTCCCGTCGAAGTCCAGTCTGATGCTTAGCCTAATGTAACTGATAATCTCAGAAGAGCTTCGATCGAAAATTCTTCCTCTTGGAACTTCTCCAATGGTCGAACTTTCTCTGGATCCTCCAGTAGCCGAACTCCTTTCGAACTCCTCCAGCGGCTGAACTCCCTCCGGACCCCTCCAACAGTTGAACTCCTTCAGTGGCCGAACTTCCTCCGGACTCTTCCAGCAACCAAACTTCTTTCAGACTCCTCCAGCAGTCGAACTTCTTTCGGACTCCTCTAGCGGTCGAACTTCCTTCAGACCCCTCCAGCAGTCGAACCTCTTTCGGACTCCTCTAGTGGCTAAACTCTCCGCAATCATCCAAGAAGGTCTCCACACGAGTCTGGTCCCATACACGGCATGAACCGACCCATATCCGGACTACTTCAAAGGAGCCCGAACTTCTCTAGAATTGATATAGCTCAAAGGTCATCACCAACTGATGCCTACTCCTCCAAACTTTGACTGGCATCTTGCGACAATAAATACTATCCTCCGTAACAAACTCCACATGGCCCTGAATGGCCTACTATCCGATAGTTATGGCTGTCACTATCAGTTTATTACAGGCTCCATCTATAAAAGGGACCCTCTAAATATATTTTCTCTAGGTTCTCTTCTTTTTTCCAAAACTCTGCTGAATTCTTTCTTGAGCACTCCATTTTTATTGGTCAAAAGAGCTGACTTGATCATTGAAAGGTCTTACTGAAGCCACCCCTCGGGCTCTGGATAAGGCTTATTTTGCAAGTCATCAATGGTGATCTCTTCTTCTCCAGCTCCGATATTTCTCCGATGATGATCAGATTTTGCACCAACAGGATTGGCGCTGGAGGAAGGAACCTCTGTGAAGGAAAATCCTGATTTTTCAGACAAGGTTCGTTCAGATCTGATCAGATCAAGAGATATATTTTAAAATTTTTTCTCTTTGATCTAGATCAGATCTGAGATGTTTTAGATCTAATTTTTATTATTTTAATAATTAAAATAAAATTAGATAAATTAAATCAAATTTAATTTACCTTGAAGTGGGTAATCCTATTATCCGATGATGATCCTATGAGCAGCGGAAGGTTCTGGATCTAGCCACACAAGTGCCTGACCTCTACCGATATCCACTCTGGCTGGATTTGGAGATCCTCTTCTTCTCTATCACGTCTCCAAAACTAAGATCTGGATCTGATCTGGAGGATCTTTAAAACTCCTTTTGAAGATCAGCAGTTGCCCTTTGCAGCAGCACAGCCTTCTAGCTTTCAGTCGCCTTTCTCTCATCTGGATTGCACCAACCAAGGTCCAAAATACTTTTAGACATGGAGAGGAGAGGGAGAAGGTGGGTTTGGCATGGAGGAAGAGGGGGAGAGGCAGCCTTAGGGCGTGGGATTTCAATTCTCCAATCTTCATTTGAGTTGGGTGCAGGGTCTTATTTATAGACTGTCTGTGATCCAACTCCTCCTTCTTCCCAACCAATCATAACTTTTTATGAAATTAGATCTAAATCTGATTGATGGGAATAGAGTCCCCTGGATTTCTCCTTAGAGGGCATCTAAGACTAGTCAAAGTTGGTTCTTAGGAGAACTCTAATCGGAATCCAAAAAGGAGATAGAGTTCCTGTCCAACAGAGACTCCTGGGCGCCTCCAATTTGGGCACACGCCAAGGGTGGTGTGCGCCCTCCTCCTTACCAGGTTCTGGCAGGAGGACAGGCCCCCACCGATTCTTCAATAGGTGCGTGACATGTGGATGAAGTCAAAGTGTCAATGGTCAACATTTGACCAATCAAAGGTCAACTTTTGACCAAAGTCAAAGGACGAAAAATGGTAGATGACCAAAAATGGCAGGTAATGTCTTACAAAATAAGACAACCTTTTTTGACTTGGACAAGCTCTAGTCAAACCAAGTGAAGGCCTCTAAATGAGTGCAAACTCCTTTGGCTCAATCAGGATAACTATTTATGATAGTAAAAGAAGAACGTTAGGTTCAATCGAGTGCTAGCACGATTTTCTTGAATCTAATTGAATCTCATTCAGATCAATTGAACTGGATTAGTTCAATTGATGATCACCAGATTCAAACCCTTGTTTGTATGACCTAGTTAGATTCAGTTCTGTATGGTAATGGGATATGTCATGATCTCTATCATCGACATCATCGAAACTTCTTTCGATGGATCAGAACTCTTCTGATTCGAACAGCTAGAATGATCGATCATCTAAATCATTCTAATTGCTCCCAAAATCCACCAGGGACATCTAGCGGTATATGGTGGCAACCCATCAGAGCTGAATGCGAATTTCTTGGTGCAGCTACCTGTGTGATTAAGTTCTTCTATCTTGAGCCCTGATCAGATTAGGGTTAAGGTGAACTCATCAAACCTTAGTCTCTATCATATAATGTAACCATTCGATTCAAGTCCGATGTGAAAACCTAAATAGAAACTCTTTCTATTATTTCACTTTGCCATGGCCATGGACTTCTGAACTTGATTCTTATGATCATCATAGGGCTACTCCTCTACCACCAAGGTAGATAGATTCCATCTTGATGCTATCCAGTTTCTACAATGAATATGCTATAGCCAACATATACCTTAGGATTCCGAATGGCTAGAAGACTGAGTAATGGTGTAGTCAAACTATAACACCCTTAAGGTGAACTACCGATGCATCTCAGGTCAAAGAATCAGACGCACTACTACAGCATTGAGTCAGTCATTGACGAGAAGGTAGACTCCCTAATGACCACTCGAGATGGTCATGCTCAGTACCTTCATTCTCTAACGAGTATCTATACTCTCACTCCGGTGTCTCCACATCATAGACTCAAGACTCATCTACTAAAGAGAAGCAATTATACACCAACCTTCCGGATCAATCACCATCCTCGTGATGATCCTATGGTCGGAAGCATTTTATGAGTTAATAATGATTGTTCATGTCTTAAATTTTCAACTTTTGAAAATATGAATTATCATTACCATTAACTCAAAGGATGTATCATAGACACTAAATACACATATGTGATAGAAAATATCATATTTTATTGATATTAGTCAAAATTATAATTTTGCTCCTAAAAGTGTATTACAAGTGTCAGCCAATTCTGGCTTTTAGGGCACATATATCTAACAATCTCTCACTTATCCTAAAGCCAATTGGCTACAAGTCTAAGTCCCATCTTTTCAAGGTGGGCTTCAATCTTCTACTGGTCCTACGGCTTTGTAAGTGGGTCTGCCACTGATAAGCATCATAAATTCATCAATAAAAATATTAATTTATTAATTAATTTATATTAATTTTTAAGAATTATCAATCAATTTATATATAATTTTTTAAAAATTCATATTTTTATTAATTAAAAAATTAATTAAAAATAATAAAAAAAATAAAAATTAAAAAATAAAATTTTATTATCAAAAAAAAGAGCTCATTTTTCTGATCATAATGAAATAAATTTCAAGTAAAATGGAGCTAAAATGGAAAAGATATAAATTTTTAAAAATATAAAATAAATAAAAATTAAATAAAAAAAGAAAACGGCTCAACCGGCTCCGCAAGCCGAGCCACCAAGCCAAGCCGAGCCACCAAGCCAAGCCAAGCCATCAAAGTCGATTCAGTCGTTGAAGCCATCAGTCGGTCTATGATCCAGGCGTGGACCGCCAGCTCAGCAAGGTCCGGCGAATCAGAGCCTGCCACGTGGTGGACCTAGACCCTTAAAGGGTCTACAAAAATTTATCGCGGCTCACAGTGCAATCTGGTCATTTCACTCGGTGATAGAAGCATTGATTGGTTGCGGTGTGCGGTGCGGTCGGTCTACGCGGTCCATGGGAACAATGATTGCGCGATCGGACGGCTGCGGATGATTGCGGTTAAGATCGGACGGTCAGTATTTTTTTTGGTTACCAATTTCACTCGGATCACCATCAAACGGCAGCGCCTGATTCCAACTTCGATCCGATGGTCCAGAACGCTCCCGACGGTGATTAGGACTCCCGAAGCGCGATTTGCGGCCAGATTTCCTCGATCAAGCGCGATCGGACGGTCAGAATTTAATTCGAGCTGATCTAGGCTGATAGGCATCCAATTTTGACGATTTTTGAATCATTCGATTCCTATCGAATAGCCAGATTTTACCAAATTTACCAGAGTCATAATAGAGTTGTTTTTATTCAAATTTTATTCAGATTTTTACGATTACAAAGGAAATTAGTCCCATATTGCTTTTAGAAATAACTATCTACCTCTTCTAGCTCTATAAAAAGGATCCTAAGGCTTTAAGAAAGGGAGGAGGGTTGGAAGGAAAGCTAAGGTATAGAATGGAAGTCAAGCTCTGGATTAAAGATTGCTTCAAAGCTGCGGTGCTGAGAAGAAGAGCCGATCTTCTACGCCATCTTCATGAATACGCTGATCTGCGATCTCCATCTAGTCTTTTTCCTTTAATTTCTTGTATTAAAATTCTGAATTTTCTTTAATTTCTTGTATTTAAATTTTGCATCTTAGTTTTAAATTTAATAAAGAAAGTTTCATTATTTCTAGCTCTTTAAATTATTTGTTCTTTATTACTTTTTAATTTTACTATAAGTAGTTGCTAAGATCTAAATAGTAGATCTTAGTATCAAATTTATTTTTGCATAATTTAAATTCTATTTTTATTTATAGATCTATTTTTTGACTTTAATTTTAAAAAAAAAATTTTGCTTTCTTTTCTTAAAAAAAGAAAAGAATCAAAGATTTTAGAAATAAATCATTGCCTCTCTGTGGATTCGACCCGACTCACCACTTTCTTCATATTTTAGTTAATTTAAAAAGTAAAGAGTCGGATTTAAATTGATAAACACGGTGTCTTAACGACAGCATCGTGTCCCTATTAAGTTTTTGGCGTCGTTGCCGGAAAGGCATAAAAATTAAAATTTTTTTATTTCTTAGATTTTTTTTTTATTGCCTACTCATTATTTTTTATTTATTTTGCAGAAAAGAAAAAAATAAAAAAAAAGAAAGGGAACAAGGAAGATTAGGACACGAACAAAACTCTCAATCCTATTCGGTGAGATCATTCCTAAGCCCTAAATCTCTTTCTTTATTTTTAATATTTACTTTATTTTAATTAAAAAAATATTACCTACATAAACCTAATTAAAATCTCATCACAAGATTAGAAACCCTAATTATTTAGAGCATCCATCATATTAGTTTTTATTCTTATTTTTGGTGATTGCTGGAGTCAAGGTAAGCTTTTTTATAATTTAATTAGTTAGTTTAAATGCATAGAACTCTTTGATTGGAATTTTTTTTTCTTTTGCATATTTCATATTAAACCAAATTAAGGGCACAACCCATTAAATAAGATAAGGTGGGGATTTGATCACCCTTTCTTAGCCCACAAAAACAACCAGCATCCTGCATTAACCCAAACCTTAACTCTTAAAATAATTAGACATTAACCTTTAAGGATATTCGAGCTCAATAGGACAAGAAATCCTAAGAGTTGAACCAAGTTAGGGTTAATTAATTTGACTGGTGTCTAGGAAAGTGGTTCAAGGACGACTGGACCCGAAAGAAGGTGGTTACTTAATTGGTTCTATTCGCTTATCTGGCCAAGCACAATTGGTGTCTAAGGCAAGCAACGGAGGGACTCCCACTGACTTTACACTTACCTGGCCAGTTGATTGGTTAATCCTCTATTTGGAGGGCTTGAAGGTGATCTTGGCAGTTAGGAGCTGTCTAGATCTAGGATAACTCTTAGTCAGGATTGATTGCCTAACTTGTTTACCAAATAATATCTAACATAAAAATTAACTCCTCCTTATCTTCTCCAGATTTAAGACTCTTTAGGATTTTTTCTCTTCTTTCTTTCTCTCTTCTTTCTTAAAAAAATAATAAATAAAAAAAATAATTTAAAAAAAAATTTTGAAACCATATATCAAATTTGCACTAGTACATGCACGGTAGAAGATCACTTTTACCTGACCTAGTTAAACCAGATCCTAAAATTGAAAGACTAATTCATTTAAGACCAGATAAATCAATGGCTGAAAATCGTGAAGAACCACATGGCAGATGAAGGAATACTTTATTCCTTCCACCTACAACCATCGACTTGCATCCACATACCTGATATTCCTGCTAGTCACTATGAGATTAAGTCGACCATAATCCAGATGCTCCATCTTTTTATGGGAATGCCAATGAAGACCCTTACAAACATCTGGGATTTCTTAGAAATCTGCTCTACGGTAAAATTCAGAATTTTTTTGATGATGCCCTTAGACTGACCTTGTTCCTTTCTCATTAAAAGATAAAGCAAGTACTGGCTTGGCACATTAGGAAGAACAATTCAAACATGGGCAGAGATGCAACATGAATTTCTTAAGAAATTTTATCCCATAGGACAAACCAATACCATGAGGCGAGCCATCACGGGATTTGCTCAGCTTCCAGGGGAACAAATTCATGAATCATGGAAAGACTTAAGGAACTCCTTAGAAAATACCCACACCATGGTCTATCTAAGTGGCAAATTGTACAGCTTTCTATGAAGGTTTAGGAGATCAATATAAGCAGATGGTTGATGCATCCTGTGGAGGTGCATTCATGAGCAAAAGTGAGGATGAAGCTTATATCTTATTTGAAACTTTAAGTGAAAACTCTATTAACCATGCTTCATTATCTTCTTATGAAAGATCAATTTCTCAACAAAAATGGGCAGAAATTTATGAGATCAAAACTTCAGAACTCAATTCTAAGGCAGATTTGAACATAATAGCACTAAAATTAGATAAAGTCGACCTTATTGCATAGAAATTAGATCAATTCCTAAACTTTAGGTCAACAATCCCCTGCCACAATACACACCAGCTTTCTAATTAATCAAGTGATTTGCTCTATTTGTGCAAGCCTACACACATACATGTCAAGTGAAATGTCCCATTGGTTGCACAATTTACCACCTCTTATCCAAGAACAAGTCCAGTGCTCAAGGTTACTCAAAACCACTTAATGACCCATATTCAAATTCATATAATCCTGGTTGGAGAAACATCCTAATCTTCTCTTTGGGAAACCACAACAAACTCAGGCTCAGACCCAAATCCACCAGTCAGAATTATCAAAATAGCCCCAATACCAGAACTATGCCTATAATAAGGGTCAGCCTAGTCAGTCTTCTCAACACTAC
>QRFJ01001194.1:0-77463 GCA_006176705.1 Cocos nucifera
GGCAAACGCTTCTATCATTTTTGGCGCTGTGCCGGGGAAGGAATGATGCTATTTTTTCTTTAATTTCTTTGATTTTTTTTATAAATTAATTATATTTTTTTTAATATTGCTTACTAATTTTTTTATTTATTTTATAGAAAAAAAAAGGAGAAAACGAAGAAAATGCTTAATTTTGGTAAGATCAATCCTAACACCTAGTCTCTTTTCTTTTTATTTATTTATTTATTTATTTTATTTTTAAATTAATTTAAAAAAATATTCATTTAAACCTAATAAAAGCCTCATGATAAGATTAGAAACCCTAACTATTTAAAGCATGTATCATATTAGTTTTATTTTTATTTTTATTTTTTTTGATGATTGCTGGAGGTAAGGTAAGCCTTTCAGAATACAATTAGTTACATGCATCTAGTTTAAATTGCATAGAATCCTTTGATTGAATTTTTTTTTTTTGCATACCATATTAAATCAAATTAAGGGCACAATCCAATTAAACAAGATAAGGTGGGGATTTGATCACCCTTCCTTAGCCCACAAACAACCAACCAACATCCTGCACTGACCTAAGCCTTTAAATTAAAATCAATTAGACATCAACCCTAGGAATTCGAGCTCAATAGGACAAGAAATCCTAAGAGTTGAACCAAGTTAGGGTTAATCAATTTGACTGGTATCTAGGAAAGTGGTTTAGGGATGATTGGGCCCGAAGGAAGGTGGTTTCTAATTGTCCGTTCGCTTACCTGGCCAAGCTAATAAGCATATGGTGTCTAAGGCAAGCAAACGAGGGACTCCACTCCCACCAACCTTACACTTACCTGGCTAGTTGATTGGCTAATCCTACACTTGGAGGGCTTGAAGGTGACCTTGGCAGTTAGGAGCTGTCAAGATCTAGGATAACCCTTAGTCAGGATTAATTGACTAACTTGATTGCTAACCAACATTAGATCTAATTAAATCGAATTCTTCTCTTTCTTCTTAGTTCTAGGACTCCTTAGGACCTCTTCTTTAGAACTCTTTTTTCTTTCTTCTCCTTTCTCCTCTAAAAATAAAATAAAATAAAAATTAAACTAACTAAAAATTAATAATTAAATTAAATTAAATTAAATTAAAATTAACAAATAAAAATAATTAAAAAAAATTAATTTTTAATATAATAAAATAATAATAAATAAAAAAAATATTCTAAAAATTTTTAAACCATTCATTAGGGTTACACCATGCATGGTAGGAAATCGCTTTTTCTGATTTAGTTGAACTTAATTGAATGGTTGATTCACATTAAACATAATAATCAAATGGCTAATATAAATCTAATAGTCCAAAAATTAGATAAAGTTGACCTTCTTGATCAGAAAATAGATCAACTCCTAACCCTAGGTCAACAATCTTCTAATTATCAGGAGAGTTATTCAATCTGTGCTAGTCCAACCCATCATGTAAGTGAATATCCTATGACTGCATAGTTTCCATATTTTATCCAAGAACAAGTTCAAGCTACTCAAGGATACTCCAAATTGATTAATGACCCATTTTCAAATTCATATAATTCAGATTGGAGTAACTTTAATTTTTCTTGGACATCCCAACAGACTCAGGCTCAGACCCAAATTTCACTTGAGCAAAATTATCAAAATTATGCCTATAATAATGGTCAGCCTAGTCAGTTTAACCAGCCATCATATTATAATCAGCCTTCATGCCCACCTCCTCAATAGACCAATCTAGCTGATGATAGATTTAACCAACTTCAACAATTAATTCTAACTCAACAGTAATCTATCGCCAGACTAGAAGCTCAAATAGGATAATTAGTTGAGTCTAACATGAGGAGAGAACTAGATCAACTACCGAACCTACCAATTTCAAATAACCCACCTAATGACCACCAACCATCTGGATTAAATTATCAATCTAATGTTTCATCTAAGAATCTCCAATTTGAGAATACCAAAGTAATTCCTGAACTTAAAAGCTATAGGATTCTTATGGACCCATATCAAGACCAGGTGAGAGAGGCTAGTACTGATGCTAGCCAAAATGAAAATTTAGAGAAACTGGTTAGTACTGAGACTAACCACATAGAAGAACCCAAGCCAGGAATTAGTACTGATGCTAGTTCCAGTTTAAATGAGATAGAAATAAGGGAAAAGAGAATAGATGATTTACCTGAGACTTATAAACCTAATGTCCTATTTTCTTCAACCCTAGAAGCTGGTTCTTCTTATAAAAATCAAAAGGCATGTAATGAAATATCAATGAAGTTGTTTAAGCAGGATCACATTAATTTACCTCCAAAATTAAAACCGTCTTTAGTCACCATTCCAGCACCCATTGAATCAAACTTAACTCCTAATACAAAAACTCCATTCATGAGCATTTTAGAAGAACAAATAGGAGTAATTCTTAATAAACATGGGTCTGAGAATGGAATCATAAAATATATCCCAAAAATTAATAGTGAATATATCAATAATGGGATTAAAAATCAACATCAACTTTCTGTGATTGGCAATCCAAAACCATTGGAATTTGTCAATCCAATATTCGACACAGGATTGTGAGCTACATTGTGTCTGGCTGAAGACGGTAAACTTAGCGCTTGTTGGGAGGCAACCCAATATTTAGTTTTTATCTAATTTATCTTATTTTTTTTAGGATAATTTGAATAAGTTGAAGGGAGAGCTCAAATTTGTAAAGGCATGTGCTGGACCAAAATAAATAAATAAATAAATAAATAAATAAATAAATATACTGAGTTAGGTGTATTCTTCCATTTTTTTTTATTACATCCTTTATTTTTTCTTCTTCTCCATTGAGGACAATGTCGATTAAGTTGGGGGGAGAGAAAAATAAAAATTTTAAAATTTTAAGTCCTCGAAAAAGTTAGTATTTAGTATTTAGATACCTGATTATGCTTAAGAATCGAATTAAACTAAGCATTTTAAAAAAAAATTGATGCACAGATTAGAGAATCTATGAGATATTGAGGAATCAAATATTAAGAAAATTCAATAAAGACTTAAGTTTAGAACATAAATTTTTTTTTTTCTTGGAGCATTTTTAATTATTTCTACTAGTATCAAAGAAAAGTCTACTTTTTATAGGCTTGTATAGGATAACTATACGTTTCTTCATATAAAAATTTATTTTAATAAAATAGTTTCCAAGTACTTCTCACTGAGTAACCGGGCCTCTATGCCTAAGCAAGCATTGAGTTTCGCGTCAAAAGGTGGGAAGGGCAAAGAAGCTCGTTGTAAAGCTAGTCTTAACTCGTAGCCTATTTGATTCGAGCTAGTAAGCCCGAGGGGTATTCTATACCTAGTGCCCTAAAGCCAACTGGTTTGGGAGTCATTGGCCCAAGACTCGCTACATGGATTAAATAGAAAGCTTAAGGAGTTAAGACACTCAATAGTGGTACAACGTTAAAAAAATAAAAAATAAAAAAATAAAAAAATAAAAAAATAAAAAATAAAAATGGTTTTCCACCAAGTAATCGGGTCCCGTTGCCTAAGTAAGCAATGATATTCGCATCAAAAAGTGGGCAATGTGAAAATAAAAAAATTAATAAATGAAGGATGGAAGTAGCAATACACTTGCCTATATGAAAGTTTAGACAAATCAGAGATAAAAGTGGAATAATTTAGAAAAAGTTCTAAAATATTTAATGTTCTTTACTTAATTTTTCTATTGATAAGTATTAATACCCCAATGATATGTCTCATTTAAGCTCTACTGAATATCAATGGCCATTTTGAAAATTGCTTAGGTAAAATTCAAAATTCTAAAGTTAAAAGGTATTTAAAACTAAATTCTTTCTTTACTCGAGGACGAGCAAAGCTTAAGTTGGGGGGTGTGATAAGCATCATAAATTCACCAATAAAAGTATTAATTTATTAATTAATTTATATTAATTTTTAAGAATTATTAATCAATTTATATATAATTTTTGAAAAATTCATATTTTTATTAATTAAAAAATTAATTAAAAAATAATAAAAAATAATAAAAAATAATAAAAAATAAAATTTTATTATCAATAGAAAGAGCTCATTTTTCTGATCATAACGAAATAAATTTCAAGAAAAACAGAGCTAAAATGGAAAAGATATGAATTTTTAAAAATATAAAATAAATAAAAATTAAATAAAAAAGAAAACGGCTTAGCCGGCTCCGCAAGCAGAGCCACCAAGCCAAGACAAGCCATCAAAGCCACTCAGCCATTGAAGCCATCAGTCGGTCTACGATCCAGGCGTGGACCGCCAAAATCCGGCGAATCAGAGCCTGCCACGTGGTGGACCTAGACCCTTAAAGGGTCTACAGAAATTTATCACGGCTCACAGGGCAATCTGGTCATTTCACTCAGCAACAGAAGCGTTGATTGATTGCGGTGTGCGGTGCGGCCGATCTACGCGGTCCATGGGAATAGTGATTGCGCGATCGGACGGGTGCGGTTGATTGCGGTTAAGATCGACGGTCAGCAATTTTTTCGGTTGCCAATTTCACTCGGATCACCATCGGACGGCAGCGCCTGATTCCAGCTTCGATCCGACGGTCCAGAATGCTCCCGGCGGTGATCAGGACTCTCGAAGCGCGATTTGCGGCCAGATTTCCTCGATGAAGCACGATTGGACGGCCAGAATTTAATCCAACCCGATCTGAGTTGATCTGCATCCGATTTTGATGATTTTTGGACCGTTGGATTCCTATTGAATGGATGAATTTTATCAGATTTATCTAAGACATATCAGAGCTATTTTAATTCGAATTTTATTCAAATTTTGATGATTACAAAGATTATTAGTCCCACATTGCCTTTAGAAAAAAATATCCAGCCCTCCTAGCACTATAAAAAGGACCCTAGGCCTCCAGAAATCAACATCTCCGATCAAGGTGAAGCTTTGGTACAGAGCGAAGCCAGGCTATGGGTTAAAGGCTGCTTCGAAGCAATGGGTGCCGAGAAGAAGAGTCGAACTTCTACACCATCTTTCTGCCAATGCCGATCCAAAATCAGAGATCAGGCTATTTTATTTTTTTTACATTCTATTTATTTAAATTCTAAAATTTTAATTAATAAAAATTTTATTTTTATATTTTAATTTCTTACTTTTTATTTTTATTATAATTTAATTTCTATATTTTAATTATTACTTTTTATTTTGTTGCAAGTAGATGCTAAGATCTAACTAATAGATCTTAGTACCAAATTTAAATTTCTGCACCTTTTAATTTTTATTTTCAATCTTCCGACTTCAGTTTTTATTTCAAAAATTCAATCATTCTTTCTCAAAAATCAAAATCAAAGAAAAACACCTTTCTGTGATGATCTGACACTACTATCTAGCATTTTAATATTTAAAAGCTACTGTAAATTCCGAAAAGGGTTAAGTTTCCACCACTGAGCAACTCTTTGCTCCATTACCGATGCATAGGATCATGTCTCCATCCCTCAGCCTCCTGCTATCCTCAAGACCCTGCATAGAAGTGCACAGATGAGCACTAGAACCAGAGTCAAGCACCCAACTGGATGCAGAAGAAACCGTAAGGTTAGACTCAATAACGAGCATACCTCCAGAAGGACCTTCCTTCTTGTTCTTTAGGGTGGCCAGGTAAGTAGGGCAGTTTCCGCTTCCAATGGCCGTCGCTGTTGCAATGGAAAACACTTTTCCTTTGACATCGGCCTTTCTTCTTCGGCTCTGCCTTCTTCTTCTTTGATCCTTCCACCTTCTTTTTTTTCACAGACTTCTTTTTCTTTCCATAAGACTTTCTTTTGGAAGAAGTCCATTCCATAGCAAGAACTGAGCCTTTAGAACCTTTCATAGAAAGCTCAGCGGTAACCAGCATATTCATTAATTCGGCCAAGGAATTTTGAAGTTTATGCATGTGGTAATTCATGATGAATTGCCCATATGCATCAGTCAAGGATTGCAGAATAATATCATTCTGCAGATCCAAGTCTAACTTCACACCGAGCTTCTCAAGCTCTTCCATGTCCTTGATCATCATCAGACAGTGATCTTGGACTGACTGCCCATCACGCATCTTAGCCTTAAAAAGTCATTTCGTGACTTGATATTTGGCTGCGCGACTCTGTTCACCAAACATCTCCTGCAGGTGAGCCAACATTTGGCGAGCAGTCCCGATATCTTCATGTTGGCGCTGGAGCTCATCAGACATCGAGCCCAACATGTAATATCTGGCCTTATTATCTTCGTCTATCCATTTTTCCAGAGACGCTCTCTGTTCAATGGATGGACGGGCTGGTAAGGTGGGAGGGTCCTGGTCCAATACATGGGTTAACTTCTCGAACCCAAAATATTTTGTAGTTCCTGAGCCAATCTTTATAATTGGGTCCGGTCAGTCTATGTGTGTCCAGGATACGTGCCAATGGGTTGGACGCAGACATTTTCCTGTAGAGAGTCAAAGATTCTAGTTAGATACTTATAATTATTGACTTGACCAATTTGTTTAGGGATTTTATTTTTAAATAAATTAGCTCCCACTATTTTCTCGGATCCCTACACTCCCTCTGTAGAGATGCGAAAAATCTCCATGATTAATGATTTCTAGTGGGTGGTGCGGTCTCACCAACTGACTCATCACCTCACCTAACAGTTATTGGTGATGGGTTAGCCAATGAGTGAACAACTCTTGTTCAATGATTCTCTAATCATGGTGCACCCAAACTTGGTCTCTAATTCATGAATCTCACCGTATCCGAAATATTGATCCACTCCTTAGTTAAGTCAGACCCACCATTTGCATAGACTGGATTTCCTAATTGAGTCTCTCACCGTATCCGAAATATTGAGCCCAACTCATCCTCCAGCCCATAGCATCCAATGCCTAATAGACATGGTTGCATCTTCTCCGGTGCAACTGAGCCACTGTATCCAGCCGAGAACAATCAACCCCGGGAAGGGCCCGCACATCTACAATGGTGGAAGACCTCAGACTTAATCTTTTCTTAGGGAGAATTGATTCAGGTCTCATTAAACTAGACTTGTCATTAGTCATAACAATTATGACTAACCTAGTGGCATGGGTTAGCTCGGATTATTGACCACCTCAGATCAGAACTGTGTCAACAGATATGGCCAGGTAAGTGAGATCCGGTGGAAGGGAATATGCCATTAACTCGTACAAGAATGCATTCAGGTCGAGTAGCTTCCCAATTAAAAATCCAGTCGGTCGTATGTGCCAAACTTACCTTAGACACCAAATTGTTGAGCCAGAACCAATTGGGTTAGCCTACAATCCAGACTCTAACCTCTGAGCCTAATTAGGTCTTGCTTGATCGTGACTCGATCTTGACCCAGACTTAATCCTATTAGGCTGGTCAATTTAAGCATTGTTGATCCCATCTAACCAACTCTTGATTCGGTTTGATCAACCGCTTAGACCTAATTGAGCTACCCAAGCCCGAACCCAGTATTATGAATATGTCTTAGATCTAAAATTCTCAATTTTAGACCTAATTAATATTTCCATAATCTTAATTCTTAATTAAGTAGGGTTCATAAACAAAATATGCACAATAAATCCTAGGGTTTCAGGATCTAGGATTTTTTGCAGAAAGTAAGTTTTGGATTTCTGATTAAGGACGAACACGCAGCACCCCTACACATCATAAGAACACCCCATCGAATGGAAGGAGAGGGCCTTTAAACCCTTCTTCATTCTTATGACCGGACGGCCAAGAGGAACGCCTTAATCAGGAACATGTAATACTACAAAACAGTTTTAGATCTATATCATATATCTCATATACAAATTAGATCTAATCATGGCATATTTTGCATACATCTCATGTATCAATCATGCATATTTTTAGATCTAAATTATCTCATATAATAATCTAAAAAATTAGATTTAAATTGATCTAATCAAAATAAATTCTAATCTAGACAACTTATGTAGAACTATTCTACAACTAGTCTAGACATGCATCAATCATATCTCATATGATGTTTAAAATTAAATAATTTTTATTTGCTATTTTTTAGATGTTATTATAATAATTATATAATATCAAAAAATAGTAAATAAATAGATCTAAAATATGATTTAATCAAATTAAATTAAAAACATGCAAGACTATTCTATAGAACTATTCTATTTTAGAACTAGTCATGCATATTTTCTAATCTTAGATCCAAATCATTTAATTTTAATTTTTTCTGATTTCAGATCTGATCACATCTCATGTGACATCTAAAATCACTTATTTTCTAATTAAAATAAATTTAAAATTAGATCTAAACACTTTTAGAACCTTGGCTCTGATACCAGTTGAAGGGAAAATCCTGATTTTCCGGACCAGGTTCGTTCAGATCTGATCAGATCAAGAGATATATTTCAAAAATTTTTTTTTTGATCTAAATCAGATCTAAGATATTTTAGATCTAATTTTTATTATTTTAATAATAAAATAAAATTAAAATAAATTAAATCAAATTTAATTTACCTTGATGTAGGGTAATCCTATTACCCATTGATGATCCTGTAAGCAGCGGAAGGTTCTGGATCTAGCCACGCAAGTGCCTGGCCTCTACCGGTATCCACTCAGGCTGGATCTGGAGATCCTCTTCTTCTCTATCACATCTCCAAAAATTAGATCTGGATCTGATCTGGAGGATCTTCAAAACATCTTTTGAAGATCAGCAGTTGTCCTTTGCAGCAGTGCAGCCTTCTAGCTTTCTGTCGCCTTTCTCTCATCTGGATTGCACCAACTAAGATCCCAAACTCTTTTGGGCATGGAGAGGAGAGGGAGAAGGTGGACTTGGCATGGAGGAGGAGAGGAGAGGCAGCCTTGGGGCATGGAAATTTCAATTGCTCTCTTGAGAGTTGGGCGCAGGGTCTTATTTATAGACTAAGCGTGATCCAACTCCTCTTCTTCCCAACCAATCACAATCCTTGTGAAATCAGATCTAAATCTGATTGGTGGAAAATAGAGTCCCCTTGGATTCCTCCTTAGATGGTGCCTAAGACCAGTCAAACTTGGTTCTTAGGAGAACTCTAATTGGAATCCAAAAAGGAGATGGAGTCCTTGTCCAACAGGGACTCCTGGGCGCCTCCAGCTTGGGCACACGCCAAGGGTGGCGTGCGCCCTCCTCCTTGCCAGGTTCTGGCAGGGGGACAGGCCCCCACCAGCTCTCCAATAGGTGCATGACATGTGACAGAAAGTCAAAGTGTCAATGGTCAACATTTGACCAGTCAAAGGTCAACTTTTGACCAAAGTCAAAGGAACGAAGAAATGGCAGGTGACCAAAAATGGCAGGTATTGTCTTACAAAATAAGACAACCCTTTTCTGACTTGGACAAGGCTCCAGTCAGACCATAGTGAAGGCCTCTGATTGAGCACAAACTCCTTTGGCTCAGTCAGGACAACTATTTATGATAGTAAAAGAAGAACGTTAGGTTCAATCGAGTGCTAGCACGATTTTCTTGAACCTAATTGAATCTCATTCAGATCAATTGAACTAGATCAGTTCAATTGATGATCACCAGATTCAAACCCTTGTTTGTGTGACCCAGTTAGGTTCAGTTCTGTATGGTAATGGGATATGTCATGATCTCTATCATCGACATCATCGAAACTCCTTTCGATGGATCAGAACTCTTCTGATTCGAACAGCTAGAATGATCGATCATCTAAATCATTCTAATTGCTCCCAAAATCCACCAGTGACACCTAGCAGTATATGGTGGCAACCCATCAGAGCTGAATGCGAACCTCTTGGTGCAGCTACCTGTGTGATTAAGTTCTTCTATCTTGAGCCCCGATCAGATTAGGGTTAAGGTGAACTCGTCAAACCCTAGTCTTCTGTCATATGATGTAATCATTCGATTCAAGTCCGATGTGAAAATCTAAATAGAAACTCTTTCTATTATTTCACTCTGCCATGGCCATGGGCTTCTGGACTTGATTCTCATGATCATCATAGGGCTGCTCCTCTACCACCGAGGTAGATAGATTCCATCTTGATGCAATCCAGTTCCTACAATGAACATGCTATAGCCAACATACACCTCAGGGTTCCATATGGCTAGGAGACCGAGTAATGGTGTAGTCAAACTATAACACCCTCAAGGTGAACTGCCGATGCACCTCAGGTCAAAGAACCAGACACACTACTGCAGCATCGAGTCAGTCATTGACGAGAAGGTAGACTTCCTAATGACTACTCGAGGTGGTCACGCTCAGTGCCCTCATTCTCTAACGAGTACCTATACTCTCGCTCCGGTGTCTCCACACCGTAGACTCAAGACTCATCTACTAAAGAGAAGCGATTGTACACCAACCTTCCGGATCAATCACCATCCTCGTGATGATCCTATGGTCGGAAGCATTTTATGAGTTAATAATGATTATTCATGTCTTAAATTTTCAACTCTTGAAAATATGAATTATCATTACCATTAACTCAAAGGATGTATCACAGACACTAAATACACATATGTGATAGAAAATAACCCATTTTATTAATTTTAGTCAAAATTATAATTTTGCCCCTAGAAGTGTATTACAAGTGTCAGCCAATTCTGGCTTCTAGGGCACATATATCTAGAATTAGATACTATGCCGAGTGGCAGGATAAGTGGGAGATGTATGGGTGACCTTAGCACTGTTTAATCGATTAGTCCTTTAAATTTGTTGATGACCAAATGATAGGCTGTTAAAGAGGACAATAGTATCTATCGAGCATAGGTTGCTATATGCCATATAGGTTGATTATCCTCTTAATCAAGGAGTGTGGAGACACTGGTATGACATACAGGTGAGATATATGGGTACATCGTTATGGAACGTGACCAACTTTAGAGCATTCTGCTATCGAGAATGTCTCTAATAGGATATAGGTATAAGTATCCCTTAGACCTGAGATCATCTTAGTGAACTCACTATGCTTTGATATTGGACTAACTGAATTTTTAATTCAGCAATGGAAGGCTTCTGGGCACAGTTAAGTACTTGCCAAGTCAGAGGGTGATCAAAATGGAATTGACCACTCCAAGAGTTGGAGAAGAATGTATTAGTATACTTCAATATAGCAAAACCTTGGCAAGGATAATCCATCAGATGGATTTGATATTTTAAAATGTAATGTCGACAACCTAATCAGAGTTGATGGTTGAACTCTGAGGTGCCCTATGAGCGTTGTGATCAAGGGGATGAATTATATGAAAACTATATCCTCATGGGTTTTAAGGATGGTGTTCTACACCTTCGACCTATCTGGCCGTCAGGTATCATTGCTAGATGGTCACTTTGATTGGTATAGAAATTTATTTCTATGCTACTGACTTAGGTTCGAACCTATGAGCTCACACATGTTAGAGCTTATGATCTGATTGAATGGTTGATCATTGATTAAGAATCGTTTTAGAGTTAAACAATCAATACAATTGGTGTTTAACCTAGTGCAAGTGTTACAAGAGGATCGATTAGCAATTAGATTATTAATTGGCTTAGTTTGATTAAGCCAATAGGCTGATATTATGTCTAATTAAATATTATTTAATTAAATTTGGTTTGGACTTGATTGGATCAAGTTCAGTTGGTTTATTGGATAAGCCAAGTGCAAGGAAGAACTAGTCCTAGTCTAACTAGGATTCGGATTAACCCAATTTTTTAATTTGATTGAAAAATAAATTAAAATTAAATCTAATTTAATATAATTTAATTAAGTTCTTAAATGGGTTAGGGCCTTGTTTAATTGGGTTGGTTTAATATTGATTTTATTTGGTTAAAAGATCTTGTTTGACAAAGTCAAAATAGGAGTCCTAGTGTGACTAGAACTCTCTATCACTTGCGCCACTCAATCCTTATGCCCCATGTCCTTTTTGTTTTGTTTCTTATATAAAAATTCTCCACTCCCATGGCTTCTCATGCTCTCTTTATCTCCTCCTTTTCTCATAAGATAATTTGTTGGAAGACCAAGTCAAAAGAAAAGTTTGTTTTGCTTAGGATTCTATGAGATAGAATCCTTATTGACCAAAACACCTTCCCTTGAGTGCCGCCCCCTCTTTTAATTAATTCTTCTCCTATTCCATGAAAATAATCTCCTTTTTTATGCACCCTCCCTTGTTGGTCTATGCTAATAATTGTGAAGGAGGAGCTCAAGAGTTGGGCGCCCAAACAACTTCCCATGTTTGGATATTTTTAGTCTAGGATTTTGATCTAACTTGGACTCTTCTTTTTCTCTATTAATTGGATGAATTTTATTCTAATTTTTTCATGGAATATAGAGCATTGGGAGAGTTTTGATATTTGCAAAAATTAGAGAAAGAGGATCCTTGAGGATGGGGGTTCCATATGCTCCAAACTAAGTGTCTAGGTGAGAGAAAGGAGAAGAAGAAGAGGGTCTTCTTCTAGCGCTGTTTTATTTTCAATCTCTCCTTTTTTTTTGAGTTTTTTTCTAAGAGAGTCTCAGATTAGTAAACTTTCATCTTCCTTCTCATATTTTAGAGAGTCCAAATTTTGAAAAATAGAGCATCGAATCGACCGTGAAAGAAGGATCAGTACAGTACTAGCATGTTGTGCTGATTTTCTGCATTGGACTTCAGATCAGAGATCATAGGCTCGTGTGGTTGACTCCCAGAGTTCGAACGCATGTGTAGCTCATGACTTCATCCTCAAGCCTAGGTCAGCAAGTTAGAATGTCTAACTTGCTCAGGTAATAGATATGATCTATAAACTTCATACCTGCATTTGATGTACTACAGATCTAGGTTGATTTGATCAATCTTTTCTTTCTTATTTGATTTTAATTTCTGATTTAATATCATGCCTTGATCATGTAATAGATTTGAGATCTAGGTATTTACATATTTATTTAAATAAATATTTAATTTATTTAAGTCTTTCGCTATAAGATCTTGAAAAAGTTTGAAGATCTACCAGTAAAACCCTAGATCTGGTTCCTTCACTCTTATCTTCTTCTTTCCCTCCAATATCATCCTATCGCCATGCATGACCTTCAGGATTTTATCACTAGCTACCCACCTGTAGCCATTTAAATTTAGTCTGCTCAGTGAGATTAGATTTTGCTTGAAATCAGGTATGTATCAGACCCCCCCAATCTCCTCACTGCACCATCATGTGTCTTCCAGCTGACGATCCCGATGCCTCTAATTGCACAGCTCGATCCATCTGGTAGATAAATAGTGCCATCACTGCTCTCTAGAGAGTCAAACTACTTCTTTTTGTAAGAAACATGATATGTGCATGCAGAATTTAAAATTCACTATTGGGAAGAACTAAATACCTCATCAGATATCTCTAAGACATCATCCTCTGACTCACTACTGGCCATCGCTATAGTAGTCCTCATCCGATCCTTAAGTTGTGGGCAATCCTTGACTTGATGCCCCAACTCATCGCACCTGTAGCATCTGATCTTGCTAGGATTCCTCATCTTGGACCTTAATCGTCCTCCTCGCGATCCTCTATTTTTTCATCTACTGCCTTTTGCTCCTTCAGAAATCGTCAAAGTTGAGCTACCGCCATCTGAACTCAAAGCTAGGTTCTCCCTCTTGAGAACCTCATTCTGGAGTATTACTGCAGTGACCTCGTCCATCTTGATGGTGCTCTTTTTCACTAGAAGAGCAGTCACCAAGGACTCATACGATGGGGGGAGTGATGCTAGCAAGATCAATGCCCTGGTCTTCTCCTCAACTTTTTCACCAATGCTGAGGAGGTCAATGAGGATCTTTTGAAAGTTGGATAGATGCTCCCACACACTCTAGCCTTCATCCATCCATAGTTGGTAGAACTATCTCCAAAGGAATAGCATGTTGGTGAGTGACTTCGCCATGTATAATTTCTCAAGCTTTGACCATAGTGCCATCGAAAAAGTCTCGCCAAGTATATGGATTATCACATTATCTACTAGGTACAAGTAAATCATGCTCACCACCTACATCTGGATCCGCTTTCAATCCTTCACCTCTATGGTGGCTGGCATCTCATCATACAAGAGAGAGTCGATCAATCTATGTTGGATGAGGACATCCTTTATCCTTTCTTGCCATAAGGAAAAATTGCCCTTCCTATCAAATCTGTTGATCTCCATCTTGATTGTACTTATCTTCTTCATATTTTTCAATCTCTATCCACTACTACAATCTGCACTTCGATACTTATTATGGTATCAACTCATCCTGATTCCAAACTATTGGGATATTAGCTACTCTGATCCCACTTGTTAAGGATCTAGTACCAAATTATTACGGCAGAAAGAAGGAAGAAATAAAATAAGAAAATAATCAAGTACGTGGATCAGCCTAAAGGCTCGCCTCCATGGGGCATGCAATGTTTCACTATAAAAGAAAAAAATAGGTACAAGAGAAGAACACCCACTCTCAACTTACCATATACAAATCTTTTTCAATTAGAAGTTACCCTCATAAAAGCTCTCTCAGAATTCTAAGGAGACCCATAGAAGCAACAAGATGCTTTGCCCTCGTAGCCTCCTCATCGGATGCTATGCACCTGTTGCTTCTCTCTCTCATGGGCTGCACATACTCGATGCTCTGCCAAGCTCCTCTCAACGACTGCTTGAGCCTCTCTATATGCCTCTCATGCAACACATACCACCTTTTCTGCTCTATAGTACCTCAGCCCTTTTAATAGGATGAGAATCCTCTTCTCAGCAGTTCATAGGAGTCCTAATAGGGCTTGTTCTCATAATATGATTTGAACAAGTCCTTAATGGAGTCTTGAAATATTTTTTGACCTTCAGATTAAGACCACAACCCTCCATGGCCACTGGATCTTATGATCCACATGCAACTCCTGTAGACCCCTCGGATTAATCATAATTCAAGTTCAAATAGAAAAAAATTCCATCACGTTCTGTTCACCTCTGTCAAGTCGGCTCGATTAGGGATCGAGTTGGCTCGATTGTTTCTCATTCAGACTCCTATTGTCTATTTACCTAAGAGAGCCAGCTCGACTATAGTTCGAGTCAGCTCAATCTCAATCTGAGTCTGCTTGATTGTATATCAAAGCCAGGCCAACCGTTGTACTGAGAATTGATTCTTTTCTTACTATAGGTCAAATTCGAGATATCAAATCCTAACATAGATCTCCTAAAAATTAGAAATTAATGACATTAGAAAAGGGTCCTAAGAGAAGACAAATCTTCTCTTTCAGGACATCAATGAGTGATGTCCTGAAAACATCTTTATGCTAGGATAAGGGGAGACCTTCTCTCCTAGACATTTCTCATATTTTTATATCTTTTTTCTTCTATTTTTTCTTATATAAAATCTTATAAAAATGTGGAGAAGAAGGATTTTCAAAGAAATCCTAAGAGAAGACCTTCTTCTCTTTTCCTTCTCTCATCAGGACATGATCAGATCATGTCCAAAAAAGATCACTATACCCCAATACTTTGGAGCACAGATCCCCATGCCCTCTTTCTCTCTCTCATCAAATTTTTATCATATAAAAATCATAAAGAATAAACAAAGAAGGATTAGAAATAAATCTCTAAGAGAAAATAATTTTTCTCTTATCTTTCTCTCTTCAAGACATCAATAATTAATGGCTTAATGAGGTCTCTCCTTCATGGAACTTGGCATCCAAAGTCTCCCATGGATCCTCCTACTATTCTTCTATTTTTTCATGATTTTTTTAGATTTTACACATCCTAAACCTGATAGGAGGCGTCCTAACTTTTATGTATGGAAGACTAGGTTTAAACCTAGTCTTAAAAGGGGACCATGGAGGAGTTTTAGGAAGCGTCCAACTCTTAGATGCCTCCCCCCTTATTTTTTAGGTGTGAAGATCAGGAAAGCACATGCAAAACCAAAGGAACTAAGTGCACAAAAGAAAATGAGGCATGGAGAAAAAATTTCATAAGGTAATGAGGTGTTTTGGAGAATTGGGACTCTTTCAAAAGAAAATGAAACCAAACCACTTACCAAATTTGATCAAATCAAATTTTAATTAATCTTTTAAAATATTTGGTGCATCAAGAAACTCTTATTGGCATGAAGAACATCACATAAAGATGTAAAATTAAAATATGGGCATTAACTTTTATTGGTGCAAGGAGTGAGAGTCCCAGTCCAACTGGGACTCTTCTTGTTTGACTAGGTCAAAATTATTTTGAACCTAATTCAAACCAAATTAAATACAACCTAATTATGGATGATCCTAGTCCAACTAAGAATCTAATTAAATTAAATTAAATTATATTTAATTCTAATTTAAATCCTAACTCAAGTGCACTTAAATCCTAGTCCAACTAGAAGTTATTTTTTTCTTTCAATTGACTTATCCAATAAACCAATTAAACTTAATCTAATTAAGTCCAAACTAATTTTAATTAAATTTAATTAAATTAGACTTGATCTCAGCCTAAATGCTCAATCAAATTGAGTCAATTAGAAATCTAATTGCTAATCGATCCTCCTACAACACTTATATTAGGTCAAACATCAATCGCATTGAATGTTTGACCTTAGAACAATTCTCAATCATCAATTAACCATCTAATTAGGTTACAACCTCTTATGTGTATGATCCTATAGGTTTGAATCTAAGTCGATAGTATAGAAATTAATTTTCATACTAGTCGAACTAACCATCTAGCAATGGTTCTCGATGTCTAGATAGGTCGAATGTATGCAAAGCAATATTCTTAGAACCTTGGTTCATGGTTATCGTATAATTCATTTCTTCGATCAATAATGCTCAAGATGACTTCGACTATGCTGTCAATACTCATACAAGTCATCTTTATTGTGTCTCAAAATTTTGAAAATTCCATGACTCCTCAAAGGATTACCCAGGCCTATGTTTTGCTAATTAAAACACAACGAGTTATTCTCTTCACGAAGTTAATCAGGAGTGGTCAATCCCATCTTGACTCACACACCAACTCTATAAGTACTTGACTATATCCAAAAATCATCCAAACCTATATATAAAATATAGATAGTCCGACACCAAAGTATAGTGAGTTGCTTGCAAGTCATCGTGGTGATCTCAGATCAGAGGGATACTTATACCCATTGGCCTTAGCTAGCTACTCTTGACAGTAGAGTGCTACATTGATTATGTTCAGTATAGAAGTACTTCTACATCTCACCTTGATGCCATACCAGTGTCTCCATACCACTTGGTTACGCAGATAACCAACGCATATGGCATATAGCGATCTACACTCGATAAGTTATCATCCTTATTAATAACTTATCATTTGATCATGAATAATTTAAGAACCATCTAATAAATTCTTTTTTATTGACTGATTGTGGTTCTAAGGACTTCATCATAATTTAGAAGTTTATTTAAGAAAGATAGAACTTTTATAATGAACTAGCTAAATAACTATTATTATTAGATAATTCATATACTATTTTCAATCATCTACCACTTAGATGATTGACTTTAGGACATACTTTCCAACAAGACCCACCTCATCAAGAACAAGAGAAGGACCTCATCCTGATGAGGAGATAAGGGGAGAGGCTCTTTCAATGATCTTTTTGTATTCCAATGATCTTGTTAAGGACAGGAGGAGGACCTCGCCCTAACAAGGATAAATGTCAACCTCGTCAGGAATAAGACTCATCTTGATAGGAGGAAAGGGGAGAGGCCCTTTCAATGATCCTTTTGTGCCCCAATGGTCTTATTAGGGATAGAAGGAGGATCTAATCTTAACAAAGATAAAGTCTAACCTCGTCAGAAATAGGAGGACCTTATCTTAATAGGGGGATGAGGGGAGAGGCCCTTTTAATGGCCCTTTTGTGCCTTAATGACTTTATTAGGGATAGAAGGAGGACCTCATCCTAACAAGGATAAAGGCCAATCCCATCAAAAATAGGAGGAGGACCTCGTCCTGATGGGGGGATAAGGAGAGAGGCCCTTTCAATGGCCCTTTTTGTGCTTAAATGATCTTGTTAGGCATAGGAGGAGGACCTTGTCCTAATAAGGATAAATGTCAACCCCATCCGGAATAGGAGGAGGACCTCGTCCTAATGGGGGGACAAGGGGAGAGGCTCTTTCAACTATTCTTTTGTGTCCCAATGATCTTATTAGGGATAGGAGGAGGACCTCACCCCTGACAAGGGTAAAGGCCAATCCTGTCAGGAACATGAGGAGGACCTCATCCTGATAGGGGAACAAAGGAAGAGGCACTTTCAATAGCCATTTTCTACACCAACACGATCTTGTTAGAAATCCTAGGAAAACCTTATGCTAATAAGAAAAAAAGCCAACCTCATCAGGAATACGAGGAGTGTTAGATATATGTGCCCTAGAAGCTAGAATTGGCTGACACTTGTAATACACTTCTAGGGGCAAAATTGTAATTTTGACTAAAATCAATAAATGGGTTATTTTCTATCACATATGTGTATTTAGTGTCTGTGATACATTCTTTGAGTTAATGGTAATGATAATTCATATTTTCAAGAGTTGAAAATTTAAGACATGAATAATCATTATTAACTCATAAATTGCTCCTGACCATAGGATCATCACGAGGATGGTGATTGATCCGGAAGGTTGGTGTACAATCGCTTCTCTTTAGTAGATGAGTCTTGAGTCTACGGTGTGGAGACACCGGAGCGAGAGTACAGGTACTCGTTAGAGAACGAGGGCACTGAGCGTGACCACCTCGAGTAGTCATTAGGGAGTCTACCTTCTCGTCAATGACTGACTCGATGCTGCAGTAGTGTGTCTGGTTCTTTGACCTGAGATGCATCGGCAGTTCACCTTGAGGGTGTTATAGTTTGACTACACCATTACTCGGTCTCCTAGCCATATGGAACCCTGAGGTGTATGTTGGCTATAGCATGTTCATTGTAGGAACTGGATTGCATCAAGATGGAATCTATCTACCTCGGTGGTAGAGGAGCAGCCCTATGATGAATCATGAGAATCAAGTCCAGAAATCCATGGCCATGGTAGAGTGAAATAATAGAAAGAGTTTCTATTTAGATTTTCACATTGGACTCGAATCGAATGATTACATCATATGACAGAGAGACTAGGGTTTGACGAGTTCACCTTAACCCTAATCTGATCGGGGCTCAAGATAGAAGAACTTAATCACACAGGTAGCTGCACCAAGAGGTTCGCATTCAGCTCTGATGGGTTGCCACCATATACTGCTAGGTGTCACTGGTGGATTTTGGGAGCAATTAGAATGATTTAGATGATCGATCATTCTAGCTGTTCGAATCAGAAGAGTTCTGATCCATCGAAAGGAGTTTCGATGATGTCGATGATAGAGATCATGACATATCCCATTACCATACAGAACTGAACCTAACTGGGTCACACAAACAAGGGTTTGAATCTGGTGATCATCAATTGAACTGATCTAGTTCAATTGATCTGAATGAGATTCAATTAGGTTCAAGGAAATCGTGCTAGCACTCGATTGAACCTAACGTTCTTCTTTTACTATCATAAATAAGTTGTCCTGTCTGAGCCAAAGGAGTTTGTGCTCAATCAGAGGCCTTCATATGGTCTGACTGGAGGTTGTCCAAGTCAGAATAAGGTTGTCTTATTTTGTAAGACATTACCTGCCATTTTTGGTCACCTGCCATTTCTTGTTCTTTGACTTTGGTCAAAAGTCTACCTTTGACTGGTCAAACGTTGACCATTGACACTTTGACTTTTGACCACATGTCATGCACCTATTGGAGAGCTGGTGGGGGCCTGTCCCCCTGCCAGAACCTGGCAAGGAGAAGGGCGCACGCCACCCTAGGCGTGTGCCCAAGTTGGAGGCGCCTAGGAGTCCTTGTTGGACAAGGACTCCATCTCCTTTTTGGATTCCAATTAGAG
The DNA here is from genome assembly GCA_006176705.1 of Cocos nucifera. NCBI lineage: Eukaryota > Viridiplantae > Streptophyta > Magnoliopsida > Arecales > Arecaceae > Cocos > Cocos nucifera. The sequence continues at coordinate 19,811 of QRFJ01001194.1, forward strand.
TTCTTCTAAGAATCCAACTTTGACTGGTCTTAGGCACCCTCTAAGGAGGAATCCAGGGGTCTCTATTCCCACCAATCAGATTTAGATCTGATTTCACAAGGATTGTGATTGGTTGGGAGGAAGAGGAGTTGGATCACAGCTTAGTCTATAAATAAGACCCTGCGCCCAACTCAGATTCTAAGAGAGCAATTCAATTGAGAAACCCCACGCCCCAAGGCTGCCTCTCCCCTCCTTCTCCATGCCATAGTCTCTTCTCCCCTTGCTCTCCACGTCCAAAAGGAGTTTTGGACCTTGGTTGGTGCGATTCAGATCAAAGAAAGGCGATCAAAAGCAAGAAGGCTGCGCAGCTGCAAAGGACGACTGCTGATCTTCAAAAGAGTTTTGAAGATCCTCCAGATCAGATCCAGATCTAATTTTTGGAGGCGTGATAGAGAAGAAGAGGATCTCCAGATCCAACCTGAGTGGATACCGGTAGAGGCCAGGCGCTTGCGTGGCTAAGATCCAGAACCTTCCGCTGCAAACAGGATCATCAACAGGGTAATAGGATTACCCAGATCAGGTAAATTAAATTTGATTTAATTTATCTTTTAATTTTATTTTATTAAAATAATAAGAATCAGATCTAAAACATATCAAGATCTGATTAGGATCAAGAGAAAAATTTTTGAAATATATCTCTTGATCTGATCAGATCTGAACGAACCTAGACCGGGAAATCAGAATTTTCCCTTCAAGGAGGACCTCATTCAAGCACAAAAGATGTAAGGATCCAATTATATGAACCTAGAAAAAACTTATCCAAAGGCCACCATCTACAATCAAAGGGTACATATGTCATAATGAACTACAACCATTATCAAAGGATAACTCCACAATCACGAACAACAAAAAGGAAGAGAGTGAAAAAACTATAAAAGAATACGACTGAGATGAGGCAATCAAAATATAGTATTTTATTGAAATAAAAGTTTGATACACAAAAAGGTCCACAGGACCAGTTAAAAAAAGAAAAGAAAAGAATAGAAAAGAGAGAAGAGAAAAAAAAGAGAAAAAGATGCTAAAGTTTTACTCAGAGTCGGACTTTGGACTGTTAGCACCGGCCAATACCAGAGATAACTTCAAGTCCTTAACCTTTTCTTTGAGCTCCTGCTGAGCTGCTAGGCTTTCACTCAATAATTTCTTATGCCTTCGAGAGTCATCTTCAACTTCTCTTAGCTTCCTTCTTAGTACAGCTGACTCGGCCTTTGCATCCTTCATGGCATCTTATTGATAGACCATTTGCATCTTCAACTCTCGTAGCTCTATTTGACTATACCCGTACAAGATAGACAAACTCTCTAAAAAGCTCTGCAAGGATAGAACCTCTGTCAAGTTCCTGCTCGAGCTAGCTTGAGCCTCTTCAACCAATTATCACCGAAGTTGAGCGATCTCATCATCAACTCTTCGAAGCTTTCCCTTGAGGTCAGCAACTTGGCCGCACCGATCGCTTCTATATTAATTATGAGAGTCCTCAACTACTTGTAATTGACTTTGGAGTTTGGAGAATTTTTTTATCTAATCCTAGCTATATTCTTCCCAATTGGCGGACCATGCTGAACTTCCTTCAAGTATCCAAATCCTTTCTTCTGCAGCCTTTAGCTCGACTTTCAGAGAGCATGCTTTAACCGTCAGGGTCCATGCCTTGTTGCTGCCAAGCTTCTTCACTCATTCCAATTCCTCTATCAGATGGCGCTTCTTATTGATATAGTCCATGGCATCCTTTTTATGGACTTATCGAAGGTGGGTGACTTCAACTGTGGCTTTTGAATAATGCTTCTTCAACTTCTGAAGCTCGTCCTCTGCTTTCTTCAATTTCATCTTAGTTTGATGAACCTCCCTCTTCAGGTTCTTAATGATAGATCTTAGAGGATGGCCTTGGGGCAGTGGTGTGGCATCAGCAGGAGGAGATGAAGCATGATTATCTTCACTAGGGGGATTCTGAAAAACAAGCATACCATGGCACATATTTAAAATAAACTTATCTTCATTAATTAAAGTGTTTCTCAAATATAGGAGAGGAAATGAATAAAAAGGAAAAATACAAAATAGGAGGTCTCAGACCTCTGGGGAAGTAGCCAAGGAGTTTAACACAACATCAGTCAACCTTGGCTCTTCAACGGTAGGCACGATAATGGGGAGGTTGGTCATAGTAGTAGATGGTCTTGCCTCTTCATCATGACCTCTTTCGATCAGGAAGCTGAGGTCGAGCTTGAAAATTTTGTTAGCTATCCTGTCCTTGCAGAGCTCGAACCCTTTGATGAAGGCTTCCTGACCAAACTTGACATTCAAGTCCCTCATCTTAGAGGAGACCTTGAACTCCTCTACTGTCTGGGCCTTCGCCTTCGAGATCTGCCTTGAAACCTGCTCCTTCAGTTCGATGATCTTGGCTTCAACCTTCTTCCTCATCTCCTTTTTCATGGCTAAAGCAGCCTTCAGCCCTGCCAATGTTTGTTCTTCCTTCTTGAGAGCCTCTTGAAAAACCCCAACCTCGGCAGCCTTCTCCTTTGTGAGGTGGTCGACTTCGATGGCTTTCTCCTCCTAAAGGCGGCTGACCATGGCTTGGTGATCCTCCTAAGCCTTCAGCTCTTCTGATCTCAAGCGGTTCACCATTTTGATGTGGGCAAGCAATTGGTGACTCGACTGTAAGAAAGGAATATACCCTCAAGCTAATCAAAATTTATATTTTGATGGGCTATTCTTTTATCTTCCAAACTCATGTCACACATTTTCAAATAAATAAAGGTATTTTATTTCATCGTATGCTGCATCTTAATTATTTATTTAAGATTATGATGAATTTCATAAATTAGGGTTATGATTTTAGGATTATGATGAGATCATACTGGTGAGATCTAAAACCTCAAAATCCTAATCTAAAATATTTCTGATCGATGGAATATTGAGTTGGGGATCAATGTTTTTGGAAAGACTAGCACATCCTATGTATGCTTGATGTAATGGTGATTGATCTCACAATCACTTGTTTATAACACTAATACAAGGATATGGGTGCTCATTAGAGAATGAGTTTACTAAATTGATCTAATTCGAGAATATATAATGGAGTCTTATCTACATGTCAATAGATAGTTCTCATAGTGGGAGTTGTGCATGTAATCCTTTGACTTGAGACTACCATAGAATCTTGTATGAATGAATCCATATTCTGGTTCATACTCATTCATGACTTAGTCATGTACGGGATGATCTAGATATGATGGATTATATATGGAGGTTATGAGTAGGTCAATAAAAAATCGATCACTCCTAGTAAGAGGAGATTGCATTCTACATGCTTTAATCGAAGGATGGTTCAAGAAGGCTTTGATTAAAGCATGATGAAAATTAAAAATAATTTCTAATATTTTATTAATCGAATCATCATCATATGATTAGAAGCAAAATGAATATAAAAATGGTTTTGACATGATTTCATATCCATAGTTATATTCGAAATGCAGGGTGATGGAAGGATCCTGTTGCACGATAACTTTCCACTAAAGGATATTTTTGATTTTTTCATCAAAATTTTATATCTTTTGAGTAGACATGATATGTTGCTAGACATCAATCTTGTTTTGTGGGTTCAATCAAATTAAAGAGTTTAATTTAATTGTTAATTAGAAAGAGTTCTGTTTGATCAAATTGGGTTAGCAAGTTTTGATCTAAATCAGTTTGGTTAAGTTCTAATCAAATTAGGTCAAATTGCATCCAAATTCACTGCTGATTAGATGTGGAATCCAATGAGTCAAACATAAAGAAAATTGATTAAGAATCTAATTGGATTAGATCATGTTTGCATGTTGAATATGCTAGCACATATTGCAAATCCTAGCACCTAGATTCGAATCGGATTCCAATTTGGGCTAATTAAATCCAACTTGAGTCAAATCAAATTTGGCTAATTAACTGGGTAAACACTTGACTTGCTAACCAAGGGATTAGGTGTCATAAATAAGCCACCCATGTGCGAAAGACTTTCTATCTTTGGCATGTGGGATTTGGTCCATGCTCCAGGGACATGTGGTGCATGGATATGTTTTGATGCCAAAGTCTTCCTTAGTTTTTTTTTTTTCATCTAAATTTTGTTACATGATTTCAGATGAAGATAGGGCATAGAAGAGTTCTTCTGCTAGTTATTCTCTTCATTGGTTATCAAGTTTTTGGATAACCAAAGAGTCTTTGCCGCCTCCTTGCTTGTAGGTGCCTCTTGGACCAAGTCAAAGGCCCTTTGGCCTTTTGATTTTTTCATGTCTTATCTCCATGCCTACCTATTATTTGGTGCACCTTTTGAAGGCCATTAGATGTTCTCTAAGTCTGATCTCATCCCTTAATTTATAGTGCCACATATTGAAATCTTGCGACTCTTTGGAAGAAACTTACGTAGAAATTTTATAAAGAGTCCTTCTACTTTAAGGCACCTCTTCATATTAATTCTATGTATTCTGTATGGTGATCTTTTTTGAAGGGGTGTGAGATAGGCTGATGGACGTGAGATTTTAAATAAGAATAGGCATTAGAAAATTGAGGTGGTGCCCCTACATACATTATAAATAGTGGCAAACTCCGTAGTGTCAGGGGGATTTTGAGAACTCTGCTTTCTTTCTTACCACTCTCCATCGTTGTTCAATTTCTTTCTTCCTTCCCTTGTTAAGACAAGTCCTAATTAAGGACAAAAGGTCTACTTTAGGATAAGGATTTAGGATGATTGCAAAGGAAGACAAGGAAAAAGAAGAAAGATAAGAAAGGGTAGGAAAGAAGGGTGACAACAAAGGCTAGGGAAGGTTCTGCCCAAATAATTAAAGTTCTTATCATAAAAAATTTAATTAAAATAAACAAAGATGTTGGTAACTTGATCAAGTCCTCATGATGCGTGCTAATTTATAGCTATGGCAAGTGCACCAGTCGATCAAGTAATAAAGTGAATGAGTAGAGTATCGTTCGTAGAGGATTGGAAAACAAGTACTGAAAAGCTCTTTCCTATGCTTTATTTAGAAGATCGATTTATGAGAATAAGAAATAAAAATAAAAAATAAAAAATAAAAAATAATTAAAAGTTTTTAATTAAATAGAGAGAGTGTAAATTATTAGGGTTTTAAATTCAAGAGCAATGGATTACTAAGGCAATCGGTTCACCAACTCAGTCAATACAATATTTAGATTTTTAGATTAATTTTATTTCATGTGACGGTGGAGTCTCCTAATTTATTCACTATCCTTTGGTCCAGGCATAGCAAATCTATTAATATTTATTAATTACCCTTTGGTCCAGGTGTAATTTAAATAAATATTAATGCATTAGGTTTTGTGAAACCCTCTAATTAAAATACGCTGCGTCCAAAGCGCACTAAAATTCCCGCATGCATATGAATTCTAATTTGATTCATAATACAAGGTATATAATCAAGAAGCATTAACATAGATGTACTTGGTCCGTAACATCTATGTTCATCAGATCAATTAGAAGATGGCCAGTAATCTAAAAGCATTAAGATCAGATTTATATACTCCTCATGAATAAAATTTAAAAATAAGTCATATTGAATATTGCATCAAAAGAGTGGCTACACCTTAGCCTTAGTAAAATAAAATTTAGTTCATGATAACAAATTCAAAAATAGCAAATAAAATAAAAAGCATGAAAAAATTAGACTGTTTGATTGCTGAAATTGATTGTCTGCTACTCTTGATGTGGAGAACCTGGTGAAGAAGAAGAGGCTCCTTGATGTCTTGATCGTTGAAGAAAAATCAAAAACCCTTTTTTGATGTTTTCACAAATTACTTTTCTTTTATCTCTCCTCTCTCTTTCTCCCTCTCTCTCTTTCCCCGTCTCTCCTTTGTCCCTCTTTTTCTTTGTCTTTGTCTCTCTTTCTTTTCTTTTTTTTTTCTTTCACGGCAACAGGCTTTTTTTATAGGTAAAGAGTTTTATTCCCCCCAAATTCATCAAAAATTAGGTTTAGGACTCCTAAATCAACTCAAATTAAGATCTAAATAATTCTGCCCATTAGATCTTGATCAAACGATCCAAAAACCACTCAAAAACCCCTTAAAATAACCCAGATCAAGTCGGATTTAATCTCAACCGTTGGATCGATCGTTGGATTGAATCTGGACTGTCCGATCGCGTTGAAAGAAGGCTTCAGATCTATAGTTTTACGTCGGGATGAATCTTGGCCGTTGGATCTCGATCGAGAGCTGCGGATGCCATCCATCAGCGCCTTCTTGTCATCCGTCCGATCAAGCTTCAGTGAAAACCGCCTGTTAGATTAGATCGAATTCCTAAATTGCCCTCCGTGGACCGTGCGCGAGCTCGATGTTGCGTCGACCGCCAGATTCTTCAGCCAATCAATGCGTGCTTCTTGCTGTGAAATTCCCAAAATACCCTTCAGATGGTCCATCCGTGCACCGCGAAAAATGCTGACGTCAGCGTTGCATCGGCGGTTTTTTTTTTTTTTTTTTTAAATTCAATTCTGGGCTCGTTTGAAGTCCGTTTTGCCTGAAATTTTTTTCATCTGAATCAAAAAAAGAAGATCTTCATATTGGTGGCCTTCTTTCTTGCATAAGATTAATAAAAATATCAATTTTTAATAAAATAGATTAATTTATTTTATAATTTAATACTTTTATTAGTATATTTTTACCACTTATCACACCCCCCAACTTAGTCATTGCTAGTCCCTTAGCAATGTTTTATTTAATACCATATTTTAATAAGATTATCCATCATAAAGATAAAATCTAGGATTAAAGGTCAAAAAGTTTAGAAAATACTGCTAACTAAGCATTGAGCTTCAGAAGCAAATTTTTCAGTCAATATAATTAAAAACTTTCTTAGAGTACATCAAAGATCTATAGCACTTGTGTTCGTGATGACTAACTTTAGCATTTCAGTATTAAATTAAAAGAATAAAAGTATCATCTCTTATCACCTATTTTGGTTAATTTTCTATACATTCTCAATTTTATACTCATGAATTAAGGTAGCTTTCACACTGCCATTTTTTTTTTCTCTATTTTTTTTTTTTTTTTTTTTTATTGTGCTGAGCATCCTGGCCTTCCCTTCACCATTTTACATGAATTTCCATACTTGACCTAGGTGCAGAGATCCAGTTACTAGGCTTTGGGCAATCCACATATACTCTGTCTTTTGCACTTTATTTATAGGCAGGTAGCTCTTTCCTTAAATTCAAGTTTTTTTTATTAGAATGTATATTAATTACTAATTTTTAGTGATAATTGAATCCTCAGTTGGCCTTATAATCAATACCTACTTTGCCTTATTAGTGTGCATGTGCAATAAAAAGTGCTAATAATCTTTTAATGACCTAAGTAGGCTGCTAAAAGTTGACCAACTAATCTACTTCTTTAACTCATTACAATCATTAGCAAATAATTCTATCTTTTATCACTTATCCAGTTTATCTTTCTCAAGATTTTCTTCTTGACACATAATTTTTTTTTTTTTTATATATATAATTATTCTACATTATCTTAAAGGAGAAAGAAAAATAAAGGATGTAATAAAGGACAGAAAGGAATACACCTGATTTTGTTCAGTTTGGTTCTTTGGAGCTTTGAAATTTTGCTTGAGTTCTCATTGATTTTTCTGCAAAATTGAAAGTACACACCAGAGCAGTAAAAGAGCAACAATAAATTACTAAAAAATAAAAGAAAAAAAAATGATAAAAACTAAAAAGAAAAGAAACAACCTATCTAGTAGTTCTGATTTATAGTCTTCAGCTTGACTTTCTTTAAGTTCTAAAGTGGATCAATCCGGTGCCACTTCAATTGGAATACTTTCATGTTTGATCGAATCTTCTTTCAATTTGACATTGCTTGCTTTTGTAGTCTCAAACCTATTTCCTACAGAATTCTCATATAATAAATTATCAATAATATCAATTAGAAAACAAGTTTGATTGTCATCAGGATATTTAGTATCTTTGAAAACATTAAAAGTAACTTGTTCATCTTGGACTCTAAGAATTAATTTTTCTTGTTGAACATCTATTAAAGCTCCTCCAGTGGCTAAAAAGGGTCTCCCTAAAATAAGGGGTACATCATAATCTTCTTCCATATCAAGAACAATAAAATCAACAGGAAAAATAAACTTATTTACCTTTACGAAGACATCCTCTACTATACCTCTTGGATATTTAATGGATCTATCGGCTAATTGAAGAGTAATAGTGGTAGGCTTTGGTTCTCCTAGACCCAGTTTTCTAAAAATAGAAAAAGGCATGAGATTTATGCTTGCTCCTAAATCACATAAAACTTTATCAAAACTACAATCACCAATAATGCAGGGGATAGTAAAACTCCCTGAATCTTTTAGCTTCTGTGGTAATTTATTTTGAAGTATTGCTGAGCATTCTTCGTTCAAATTTATTCTCTCATGCTCCTTCAACTTTTTCTTATTTGTTAAGATTTCTTTGAGAAACTTGGCATACCTGGGCATTTGAGTAATAGCATCTACAAAAGGAATATTAATATGTAAATTCTTTAAAATTTTGAAATAGTTAGAAAATTCCTTATCTGGATGCTGTATTTGTCTCTCTGGGAATGGTAGTGGCGGCACGTAGGGCTTCACATTTGGATCAGCAAACCGTATACCTGGAGACCATCCATCTGCTGGTTGTTTTGGTGACTGACGAGTTTGAGTTGATGGTTCCTTATTTATAGTTGGCTCTTCAGTCTCATTCTTGTGATGTGGCTCCTCCAAATTTGTACCACTTCTTAAGGTGATAGCATTGACTTGCTCCCTTGGATTTATCTCCGTATTGCTTGGCAAAATCCTTGAGGTCTCTTGGAGATTATCTTAGCCATTTGACCTATTTGCATCTCTAAGTTTCGAATTGCTGCTATTTGGTCTTGCCTAAGTTTGGCTTCCAAATTTTTTATAGTTGCTTCTTGATTTTGCATAAATTTGACCATCAGCTCTTCTATGTTGGACTTCTTTTCAGGTACTTGGAATCCCGGGGGTGGCTGTTGTGATGCATTTTGATTGCTCCATGAGAAATTTGGGTGCTGCTTCCACCCTTGATTGTATGTGTTGGAGTAGGGATTGTTTTGTTGTGGCCTGAAAAAATTACCAATATAATTAGCTGTATCAGTTGTTTTAGCAAAAGGATTACCTGTCTGGCAATTGCTCATATCATGTCCTCCTCCACATAGGTCACAAGTCATGCTCTGAACATGCATAGCTGTTCCCTTTAAGTTGTTGACTTCGGCTCTAAGGGCTGCAATTTCAGCTAGTAAAGTTGGCACGCAATCTACTCCCTGCACAGCTGCTAGTCTTTTTGGCATCATGCGCTCTGTCTGCCATTGATAGCTATTTGATGCCATCTCATCGATCAGATCGAAGGCTTCTTCCTCCGTTTTTCGATTAATGGTTCCTGCTGCTGCTGCATCAATCATAGATCGATTAGTAGAAGATAAACCATTATAGAAAGTTTGTACCCTAAAGCCATACGGGTAGTTGATGATGTGGACATCTCCTCAGCAGTTCCTTGAAACTCCCAAGCCTCATATAGTGTCTCCATATCCATCTGCATAAAAGAAGTGATATCGTTGCGCATCTTAGCAGTCTTGGAGAAGGTGGAAAGTACTTAGCTAAGAATTTTTGGGCTAGGACATCCCAAGTTGTGATAGAACCTGTCGGAAGAGAATGAAGCCAATTTTTAGCTTTATCCCGTAAAGAGAAAGGAAATAACCTTAATCTAATAGCATCATCCGACACCCCATTAATTTTAAAAGTATCGCAAAGTTCAAGAAAATTAGAAATATGGGCATTCGGATCATCATGCATGTGTCCACTGAATTGGACAGTTGATTGAATCATCTGGATCATCGTCGATTTTATTTCGAAGTTGTTTGCTCGTACAGGCGGTCTCCTGATGCTCGAAGCTGCATCGGCTACAGATGATATGATATAATCATTTAATGAATGATGTACTGGTCGAATAGCTTCATGCTGTCCTTCAGTCGCCATATCCAATCCTAGATTGATGTCGTTAGGATCTTCAGCTGCCATGTTTCTCTTTTGTTGTAGTCTTCTAATAGTTCTTTCAATTTCTGGATCTAAAGGTAGTAAATTACTATGTCCAGTACGTGTCATGCACTTAATTTTTTTTTTTTTAATAATAAAAATCGAAAATAAATTTCTAAAGTAAAGCTAGGATCAAAATTTCAATATTGTTTTAGACACAATCCCCGGCAACAGCGCTAAAAACTTGATGCGTGCTAATTTATAGCTATGGCAAGTGCACCAGTCGATCAAGTAATAAAGTGAATGAGTAGAGTATCAACCCTAGAGGATTGGAAAATAAGTACTGAAAAGCTCTTTCCTATGCTTTATTTAGAAGATCGATTTATGAGAATAAGAAATAAAAAAAAAATAAAATAAAATAAAAAATAATTAAAAGTTTTTAATTAAATAGAGAGAGTGTAAATTATTATGATTTTAAATTCAAGAGCAATGGATTACTAAGGCAATCGGTTCACCAACTCAGTCAATACAATATTCAGATTTTTAGATTAATTTTATTTCATGTGACGGTGGAGTCTCCTAATTTATTCACTATCCTTTGGTCCAGGCATAGCAAATCTATTAATATTTATTAATTATCCTTTGGTCCAGGTGTAATTTAAATAAATATTAATGCATTAGGTTTTGTGAAACCCTCTAATTAAAATACGCTGCGTCCAAAGCGCACTAAAATTCCCGCATGCATATGAATTCTAATTTGATTCATAATACAAGGTATATAATCAAGAAGCATTAACATAGATGTACTTGGTCCGTAACATCTATGTTCATCAGATCAATTAGAAGATGGCCAGTAATCTAAAAGCATTAAGATCAGATTTATATACTCCTCATGAATAAAATTTAAAAATAAGTCATATTGAATATTGCATCAAAAGAGTGGCTACACCTTAGCCTTAGTAAAATAAAATTTAGTTCATGATAACAAATTCAAAAACAGCAAATAAAATAAAAAGCATGAAAAAATTAGACTGTTTGATTGCTGAAATTGATTGTCTGCTGCTCTTGATGTGGAGAACTTGGTGAAGAAGAAGAGGCTCCTTGATGTCTTGATCGTTGAAGAAAAATCAAAAACCCTTTTTTGATGTTTTCACAAATTACTTTTCTTTTATCTCTCCTCTCTCTTTCTCTCTCTCTTTCTCCCTCTCTCTCTTTCTCCCCATCTCTCTCTGTCTCTCTCTTTCTTTTTTTTTTTCTTTCACGGCAACAGACTTTTTTTATAGGTAAAGAGTTTTATTCCCCCCAAATTCATCAAATATTAGGTTTAGGACTCCTAAATCAACTCAAATTAAGATCTGGATAATTCTGCCTGTTAGATCTTGATCAAACGGTCCAAAAACCACTCAAAAATCCCTTAAAATAACCTAGATCAAGTCGGATTTAATCTCAGCCATTGGATCGACCGTTGGATCGAATCTGGACCGTCCGATCGCGTTGAAAGAAGGCTTCAGATCTATAGTTTTACGTCGGAATGAATCTCGACTATTGGATCTCGATCGGGAGCTATGGATGCCGTCCATCAGCACCTTCTTATCGTCCGTCCGATTAAGCTTCAGTGAAAACCCCCCGTTAGATCAGGCCAAATTCCCAAATTGCCCTCCATGGACCGTGCGCGAGCCCGGTGTTGCATGGACCGCCGGATTCTTCAGCCAATCAATGCACGCTTCTTGCTGTGAAATTCCCAAAATACCCTTCAGATGGTCCATCGTGCGCCGCGAAAAATGCTGACGTCATCCTGACGTCAGCGTTGCGTCGGCGGTTTTTTTTTTTTTTTTGAAATTTAATTCTGGGCTCGTTTGAAGTCCGTTTTGCTTGAAATTTTTTTCATCTGAACCAGAAAAATGAGATCTTTACATTGGTATCCTTTTTTCCTATATAAGATTAATAAAATTATTAATTTCTAATAAAATAGATTAATTTATTTTATAATTTAATACTTTTATTAGTATATTTTTACCACTTATCACCCCGTCTAGATCAATATTGGAGGGTGAAAACATGGGCACCTGGTAGAACCCCTAATGAATTATTACTGGTGATCAAGATCAATTTGGAGTTTAACGATCAGAGGTATATTCCAATACCTTCATTTATGTTATAAATACATATTATATGATTTAAATTCTAATAAGATGGTCCTAAGTTTTGGATTTGGTTATATGATTTCATTATTTTTTTTTTTGAGATCCATGCTTCTGGTCTGCACACCAAACCCAATAGGTTAGGCACATAAAAGAATAAAGAAGAGAAAAAAGACAAGATGATTACCTCAAGGAAGGTCCTGAGGGAATCCCAAGTGCACTGTACATAGTCAAAGTCAGCAATCTTGTCTACCACCTTGGGTAGAGTGAACTTATTAACCAAGTCCTAATGATGTCACGATTGTAGAAGGGATTTTCTTCTGAATCCTCATCGCCATCATCAGACTAACTAGGATGAGCTTTGCGCCATACCTTGATGGTGGCTGACTTCTTTTTCTCCTTCCTTTTTTCTCTCTTTTCTCCTCCAATAGAAAGCTCCGAAACTTGAACTTTAGTAGGAGGGCTCGAGGATGTGGGAGGCATTGCGGCCCCATCAGCCATACCAACCTCAGCAGTCGGAACAACCTTGATGCCACCAGTGGCCTCGAGAGCAGTGGTGGCATCGGCGGGTGCTACAGGGCTTGGGATATCAACCCTTGCCTTCTTTGAAACCTTGTCGAATGCCTTTTCTTTCCTCTTATGTGCCTAAAGCCCCTTAGCAAGCATTTCGACTGCCTTAGCATCCTTCTCTGCAATAAAGAAGGGATCATGATGAAAAAAAAAATTATACAAGAAGAAAACTATTGAAATGTAGAGATGTACTCGCAAGATTGAGAGAACTCAGGCCCATATTGAATAGAGTTTGGTCTTTTAGAAGTTCGGATAGGAGGGGGGCTCGATAATTCCTAAGCTTGTTGATAGAGTCAAGATCATCCCTTTTCAAGCTCAGAGCTAAGTGGATCGAATCCCTTAGCTGTCCCCAAGGAGGAAGTCCTAAACTAAGGGATGGATAGGAGATAAAGAAGAACTTTCCCTTCCAGTTATGAATGAAAAAAAAGGCACCTTTAAGTAACCCCATTTTGCCAGCCTGGGGGGATAAATACCACTAATCCTTGGTGGTAGAATGGTATTTAAAGGTGTAGTAATTATGGAACAAAGAGATAGTCGAACGAACTTTGGTCGAGATATAGAGAGAGGAAATCTATGATGAACCTAAAAGAATTTGGGATCATGAAAGCAAGAAAAATGTCTAGAAAGTGGAAAAGGGCTAAGACAAAAGAAGAAATTGGTAGGTGAAGCTCGGTTCGGAGAGCTTCGACATACAAATAGAAGCGATCTGGGGGACGAGCACAAGCTCGATCGTTCGGCCCAGGGAGCTCTAGTTCATACTCTGAAGACACCCCGTATTGAATCCTAACTAGGAGAAGGTCATCAGGATGCAAGGAATAGAGAACAGTCTCTGGTATGAAAGCAAGACGAAGTGCTGCACTAAGTTCGGCTTCTATCCTAGAGTTGGAATCTCGAAAATCCAGGTCAACTGAGTTCCCAGAATAGGTAGACCGAGATGCTATCAAAGTTATTTCAGATCAAAGAGACACCAAAAAATTCTCAAAAATCAAGGGAAAAAGGATAGTGAAATCTTAGAAGAAAAAAAAAAGTGAAGCATGCCTAGGAAACCAGAGGAAGACTTCAAAAAGCAAGTAAAAAGTAGGAAAATGATGGAGAAAGGGATGAGAGACTAACCTAGGTTAGGCGACGAGCATCAGAAGATGATTGAAAGGATAGAAAATGGCTAAGAAGGATGTCAATGGTCAAAAAATCATAGCAGGTTATTCAGAGAAAGTGAGGAACAAAGAGGAGAGGGAAGGCTCTAGTAGGGATGAGAAGGTGGAAGAAGAAGGAAGAGTATAAATAATAGGAAGATGTCCGAAGTGGTTATGATTGCATATCATCCTTTGCCAATTTTGACCTACCACGTGTCCCATCCGCCATGCCCATTTCTGACACCTAACAGAACATTTATTGTGTCATACATGGAGCTTCGCATGGGACGAGTTTTCAAGAAAATTTTATCTTTTCGAGCCTTTCATCCATTAAGTAGCTTCGGCACCAATTTAGAAAAGCCAAAAGATTTCATCCTTTGAGAGTGGAAAACTGGTAAAGAACTTCGACTGCAGTGACTTTTTTGTATGTTCTTTACTTGAAATTCGAACTCGAGAGTAGGAAGACAAGTATTAGGGGTAAAATAATCCTATCGAAGTTCTTAGCTGCCGACCCCCATTCCGAAGGAATTCGTCGATCCTCTCAACAACAAGCCCATATTGTAGAACTTGTTGAAAGCACATTGAAGCTCGGCTAGACGATCTTTAATAGTAAAAAAAACTATTATTTAATTAACCTTGCTTCTTAACTTAGAATAAATGATAGGACCAAAGTTCAACCCTCCCAACCTTGATTGGTGATTTATTTTGAAGACAGTTGAAGTCCCATATTATGGACAACACGCTCCTTCTAGATGAACTCCCCTAATCGTGCTCTTCTCGAATGAACTCCCCCAGTCATGCTCATTTCGGACGAACTTCTTCAGTCGCGCTCATCCTAATAGTGCTCCTTCTAGTCGCGCTCTTCTCGATAGTGCTCCTTCCAATTGAACTCCTTAAGTCATGCCCCTTCCAATCGGACTCCTTTCAGATACACTCCTTTTAGTCATGCTTCCTCCAACCAATGTCCTTTCATTCCAGTACCCTTCAGGATGAGCTTCTCCCAACCAATCATAGATCTATTTAATTCATATTGCACCTATCAGCTAGAGCCATCCAAAATGATATCGACAAGCCACTGATTCATGATAATTGCTCTGCAAAGGATGGAGCATAGTATTTCATATCTCAATTTGAGAGGCACCTACCTACACACGACCTAAGAGGCCTCCGAACTCCTTGAAGCCACTAGACATAACCCCAACAAACCTCAGCCAGTTGCAAGTTCATTGCATATATTGAAGTATTTAACCTACGTCCAAACTCTAGTAAATGGATCTCAACTACTTGCAAGTCGCAACAAACGATAACTCATCCTTCATAACAAACTCCACGTGGCCTGAGTAGCCCACTATCAGATGGTTATGACTGTCACCATCAGTTTGTTACATGCACCATCTATAAAAGGGATACTCTAGATATGTTTTCCTCTAAGCTCTCTTTTCTTTCCATTACTCTGCTTCTCCATTTCCTGAGCACTCCATTTTAGTTAGCCAGAGAACTGACTTGAGCATCGGAGGATCCTGTCGGAGCCACCCACCTTTAGTTTGGACTTTGATTTGTAGGTCCCATCCACGACCTCGCCTTTCCAACTCCAGCTGCCTCCGGCATCCTAATAGATTTTTGCACCAATAGTTAGGATTATAATTAATAAAAGTCCATGGGCACCTAATTTAGTCTTACTGATTGAAATCAGTCAAACTAATTTCTAGTGACATGGGTTAGCTCGAATCATCATGTGATCTAATCAAATCCTAATCAACCATATCGGTCAAGTAAGTGAGATCAGTGGAAGGGATATGCCATTAACTCATCAAAGATCAAATTAGTGCGAGTAGCTTTCAATTAAAAACCACTGGCCTTAATTACCAAACTTATCATAGACACCAACTGGTTAATTAGGTTCAATCTAATCAACCTAGTGATTACGGGCTCGACCACGTAGCCATGAATCAAGTCCATCTAGATCTTTGTTAAAGACATAAACTCATCCAACTATAACTATTTCAGTTGAATCTAGAGTGTTCTTGATCTAATCTAGTTTAACATTTGGTTAGATTTGATTAATTACTCGAATTTAGTCCATTGTTTAACTAACCTTAGGTCTAACCCAATTAATAGACCTAATTTATCTAACTCATTAACCCACAGCTATGCAAATATCTTAGAATCTTTAATTTGTAATTCTAGATCCTATGAGACAACACTTAATCTTTTATTAAGTTTTTGGGCTGATGGGTCAATATTCGGCATTTCAAAAATAATTTTTAAATTTTGAAATATTTTTATTTTCTATTCACCAAGTGGATTGACTCATTTTAAAAATGGGTCAGCTCATTTCATAAACAACAACCTATTTCTAGTTTCATAACAAAAAATAAAACATATTTAAACCATGAATCCATTTAGATCTAATCTAACATATTCATGTTTAATTATCAAATTAAAACTATTTTAATAAAATTTTTTTTACTGTTCATCTTAATGTATGAGTTCACGATGGCATCCCTACTGCCATAAGGGATCCCCACTGAATGGGAGAAGATGGCCTTTAAACGATACTTATCCCTTTTGATTGGATGGCTTGGTGGCTTATTCATCCTTGATTACCAAGTTATCTAGATCTAACATATCAAATACGTAAGCATTTAATTTTTCTAATTAACATATAAATATGTCAAGCAAACCTGGCTCTAATACCATTATAAGAAATTGAGCAGGGTTAAAGCATGTATTTTCAAAAATTTTATTACAGTGAAAGTTAAAATTAATCTACTAAAAATTCTATGCATGCTATGATCAAATCATAAAATCCTACTTAAGATCTAGACATGCTAATATGTTATAGAAACTTTAAATACGATCGATCAGCAAATCATATTTGTTGATCGACTTGTGTTCAGAATACAATACATGTGCACGGGTAGATGATCTCCATGATCCAAATCCATAGGAGGAAGCCTATGATGTTGTGCTATAGCCACACACTTGTTCGGCCTCTACGAATGGTCCACATGGAGCTTCTGATCCTAACCAGCTCCACCAGAGTGCTAGCTCCTTGCCGCAGCCTTTGATGGCTGATTTTGGTCGATCCAATTGACCACCTTCTTCTCAATCTCTTAGATATTCCAAAAAATTAGAAGATGGTCTTTGGAGGATGATGATGTGGTGTATCAAATTTGGTGGTGATCGGGCACTCATACCGTTCAATCTCTCCACCCGAACCCTGAGTCCCAACTCTAGGATTTTGCACACCCAAAAAATCCTGACGCCCGAAATTTCTCTCACACCCACTCCTTTTTAAATTTTTTTATGAAATAAATTTTCATGGAAAATGGACTATCCTATCTACCATACACTCACTTTGAAAACCTTTTTTGAATGAGTAATCAAAGAGAAAAAAATAAGAAGTTGGCATAAGAGGAATAAGATGGTGCAAGAAGGTTTCTCTCCTTTCTGACTTTTTTCATGCCTACATAAGAAGTGCCCCTCTCTGGATTTCTCTCTCAAAGAAAACTCTTCTCAGTCCCATGCATGCACAAAAATTCCCATCTTAAAATGGGTGACCAAAAGGATGGAAAGTTAGCATGGAAGAGATAAGGTGAGATGGTTGAACTTGTTTCAACCAATCTCATGAATTCAAAAATTCAAAGAGCCTTCTTATCCAATTCCAACACCCACACTAAGGTGTTTGATGTGCAGAAGAACTCTCCTTCTATGCGTCCATACTAACACACAAAAATGTGCAACAATACCATAAGGGTGCATGTAGAAATAGATAAAGATGAGTGGGTTAGGAGGTTTCAACCAAACCAACCATCAATTGAATTCAAAATTCAATTTCATTTGAACTGGTCCAACACTTAGATAAGGTCAAAGAGAGAATAGAGGAGGGGTGCAAAAACCCATCTGGGCATGGGAAACTCTCATGCAAATTCTAAATTTGCATGAGAGAGGCAGGCATGGGTTAAAGTGTGGCCCAGGGAGAATTTGAATTCAAAGTTCAAACTTACTTTGAAATGGTCCAAATTAGTTTCAACCAAACCAATATTTTAGACCCAATTAGACTAGGTCAAATCTAATTAAATTAGACTTGACCCAACCTAATAAATTTATAATCAAATTTAAAATTAATTAGGTCTAGGTCTTGATCAAATTAGGATCGAATCTTCCATAGTGATTAGGTCATCTTATGACCTAATTGGGTCAAACCCAATCGAATCAAATTCAATCAGATTTGATTGAATCCTCATCACTCAATTAAATTGAGCTAATTAGCAATTTAATTGTTAATTGATCATTCAATAATACATAGAGTCTCAATCGGATGGGTGTTTGGGCAATAGAGTTCCATTAGCATGAAACTCTTGATCGAAGACTCTCAAACTAGTTGGACCCTTGAACCCAATGTCTCAAATGAATGAAACTCACAATCTCAGGCTCCTAGACCAGGGAAACTCTTGATTATAGAGTCTCAAATAAGTAGAACTCAGAGTTCAATTCTAGTATAACCCATAAAGATAGAGTCTCAGTCCAGTGGGACTCCTGATCATAGAATCCCAATCTAGTGGGACTCTTGACCATAGAGTCCCATACCACTAGAACTCTTGATTAGCTATTATATCAGATAGAAACTTCTATTGTGTATGATCCTATAGGTTTGAATACTAAGTCGGTAGCATAAGAATCAATTTTTTGTACCAATCGATGTGACCATCTAGCAATGGAACCCGACGTCTGGATAGGTCGAAAAGTCATAATGCAACATCGATGAACTTATGGCATATGGCTACCATATAATTTATCCCCTTGACCTCAATGCTCAAAAGATGACCTAGGATTTAATTATCAATCTTGAAAAATTATCTACAGTGTATTTCAAAATTTAGTGTTCATCGAATGAACCACCCCGACTGAGGTTTTGCTAAATTGAAATACAGTGATGCATCTACTCTAACAATTGGAGGGGTCAATCCCATCTTGACTCACGTACCGATAAAATAAGTACTTGATTACACTCAATAATCTTTCATCACTGAATTAGAAATTCAGGTAGCATGGCACCTAAGTGCAGTGAGTTGTTTGCAAGTCACCGCAGTGATCTCAAGTCTAAGAAACATGATAAGCACTTGATATATTATAATAAGAAGCATTAAATATTATTACATTATATGTTTATTAGTTGAATTTGATTCTTCTTGGTTTATTTTATAGGTAATTAGGAGATTGGGTTCATAGGATCCAAAATGGCTCAATCCAAGGTAAATCAAACAATTAATTAGAAAGCTAGCCATGTAGGGAGAAGATCTAGGGGCTATCATATGAGCTCTCAATCTAAGCACCTATATTAGGGATCCAAGTCACTAAAATCAATGGTTCAGAAACAAGGGCAGAAGATCCAAGGATCAGGGCTCCAAAACTCTCTCTTTCATGGATTCAAGGATCCGATTCAAAAGCCAATAAATACTTACTCCATCTAGCGGCTTGGATTGAAGCCACCTACTATCAAAGAGTTTCCTTATTTACTCGATGCACCAAATAAGAAATATTCCATCTCTCTCTCTCTCTCTCTTTCAAAATTAGTATACATCTCTCTTACTTGGAATACAAAATCAGCATCCCTGTCTTCCTTAATTGCTTTATGACCCAAAGAAGGCAGCACCTCCTCCTCTCTTGCCTTATTTGATTTCATCCAAAGCACAAACTTCTCTCAAATTCCTGCCTCATGAGATGCTTTTTAAAATTTAAATTTCAAACCTTCTTTATCTCTCTTGTCACTTCATTTCTCTATTTTTTTCTAAAATTAAAATATCATATGCCATGATCTTTTTTCCACTTTTTGGAATTCAAATAAAATTCCATTACAAAATCACCACCCTTTCTTTTCTTTTCCATCCGAAATCAAATATCACATAAAATCATCTCACCCTTATACCTTTTAAAAATCTAATGCCCTTCCTCCTCTATTTAAACATCCCGATGCCTCTCCCATGTAGGCATCAATCCTTCCACTTCTCCTTCTTCCGCTTCTCTACACCACTAAATTCTAGCCAGTATCACGGTCCTTTAAACCTCCTATAACTCTAAGACACTTCCACTTGTATTCCCTCTCTTTCATACCATTCACATCATTTTCTCTTCCATGTTTCAAACTTGAGATGGGTTGTAGATTTGAATTCCAGTGGAGTCCAAGCCAAGAAGATGAAGATGAATCTAGAATCCATGGAGAACTAAGCCTTTAACCTTGGGAAAGAGATGATACTTGTAACAGATTTATTTTGTGTGCATATTCTTTGTATTCCTATTACATACAGTTTATGAATCATTTAATTTCTTTTTAAGATAAGGGTGCATCATTCTTATATGCTTTATTATTATATTTGGTTATTTGAACAATCTGTGCTTCCTAAAGACACATTATGATCTAAGGATATAGTGTGTACTCGAAAAAGATAGGTTGTCTCAAATAATTAGATCAATAATCAATTTGTTTTCTTCTTGTGTGTCCTGTAGTTGAATAACATATCTCTCCAAGAGATAAGTCATGACCTAAGGGTATGATTCATGCTCAAGAAAGAAGAGTTAAGTTAGATCAACTTAAACCTCACACGCCATCATTGTACCATAAAAAGAAATACCAAAATTTATTTCACAAAGTAGATTCAAATTCTTGAGGTCTTTATCCTATTGCATCACTTTTATCACTTAGTTTAGATTTATTTTGCTATTATCGCATGGTTTTCTTAAGTTTTCCTACAAAAGCATTCCTTTTTTCTCTCGTTTCGAAGTAATCGATCCAAGATCCTTATGGATACGATCTCGACTCATCCTAGCTACATAGAAGTGAGTTAGAGTTTATATTTGACCGCTTTGCGACAAGCGATCAAATTTGGTACTGTTGTCGGGGATTGAACCTGGGTCTCCCACATGATAGACGAGAATACTCACCACTATACTACAACAACTATCACCATCCTTTAAACCTTCCATAACTCTAAGATACTTCCACTTGTATTTCCTCTCCATACCATTCACATCATTTTTTCTTCCATCTTTCAAACTTGAGAAGGGTTGTAGATCTCAATTCCAGTGGAGTCCAAGCCAAGAAGATGAAGATGAATCCAGAATCCATGGAGAACTAAGCCTTTAACCTCGAAAAAGAGGAGATACTTGTAATAGATTTATTTTCTATGCATACTCTTTGTATTCCTGTTACATGCAGTTTATGAATTATTTGATTTTTTTTTAAGATAAGAGTGCATCATTTTTATATGCTTTATTATTAGATTTGGTTATTTGAACAATCTATGCTTCCTAAAGATACATTATGATTTAAGAATATAGTATGTACTCAAAAGAGATAGGTTGTCTCAAATAATTAGATCGATAATTAGTTTCTTTTCTTTTTGTGTGTTTTGTAGTTGAATAACATATCTCTCCAAGAGACAAGTTGTGACTGAAGAGTATGATTCATGCTCAGGAAAGATGAGTTAAGTTAGATCAACTTAAACCTCACACACCATCATTGCACCATAAAAAGAAATACCAAAATCAATTTTCCAAAGTAGATTTGAATTCCTGAGGTCTTTGTCCTATTGCATCACTTTTATCACTTAGTTTAGATTTATTTTGCTACAATCGCACGATTTTCTTAAGTTTTTCTACAAAAGCATTCTTTCTTTCTCTCATTTTGAAGTAATCAATCCAAGATCCCTATGGATATGATCTAGACTCATCCTAGCCACATAGAAGTGAGTTAGAGTTTATATTTGACTCCTTGTGATAAGTGATCAAATTTTGGCACCGTTGTTGGGGATCTTGGAATGGTTATTTAGAAAAAAATAAAAAATCAAAAAAAAAATTATTTATTGCTTTATTTTATTGCATAATTATCGTATATGCTTAATTGCCTTCTCTTTTTTTACTACTAGATTCTTACCCTCTCTTTTTGTCTTGCCTTATTTTACTTGCCTTTTATTCTAACTTGATTTGAATCATTGCCTTTTATTTCAAGTTGACTCATAATATTTGTGTTTAATTCAAACTTTTTTTATAATTACTTAAAATACACAATCAATAAAAAATAATGCTCCATAACTCTTAATTAACATAGAGAAACCAAAAATAGAAAAAATAAAAATCTTCTACTTATGCTTTATAACATCCCGAACTAGCAAATGGAGAATTGAAAGATTTTTATTCAAGTATGTATGGTATTGATATCTTGAAAGATATTCAAAGAATATTAGTGGGTGTAATGATTTTGAAGCATAAATTATGACTGTCTGCCATTATGAGTTCTAAAAATTTTCTAAGTCTAGAAACTAGCATCTATAAGAGGAGCTATACGAAATATGTAATTTCGTAAAATAAAAAGTCCCGATAATTGATCCTTATGTGTTGGTATGTTGTAAAAAGATTTTTAATGAATGTTGAAGACTATTTAACCTGTTCGTTTTGAAGCAAGAAAGTTTTAAAAGTTTCTAGTTTAGAGAATTTGAACTAGAACCCAAATTTTGGATTCTTATTCTTAAAGATTTTGATTTTTTTGATATTTTTATTTAATCCAAATAAGGTGGTGTTTGTAATTTACATTTATGTTTTAAAGTTAATGGAGAGTAAAATAAGCTATGAGCAGAGTATGAAAAGTAAAATTCTTGAAATTCTTATATCCAAGCTGAACCAAATTGGAATCGAGCCGGCCTGAATCTCAAGCTATACAAGTGGGAGTTCTATCTTTTTGAGAGACCTAGCTCGATTTGAGTTCGAGCTGACCCAGCTGATATTCGAGCTGACTCGATTTGGGGCCAAGCCAGCTCGATTAGCGGGAACTGAAGAGCGGTGCTGGCCGTGAAGCTTTAAAAGTGATGTTTTAAATAAATTTTTAAAAAAGTAACTTAACAGTTGGCTTTTTTGGAGGGCGCCACGTAATTAGAAGAGAGAGGGAGAGGTGTGTTGGCTTCTTGATTGGGTGATACCTAGCAAATTTTGTGTTTCTTCTAAAATAAAAAGCCACCGATTCTCTTTTCTTCTGTTTTGGAGTTCCTGGGTTAGAACAGCCTAAAGAGAGAGGAAGAGGGTTTAGTTAAAGGTTTGTAGGATTGAATGGAAAAAAAAGGAGATGGTTTGGGGATAAGCTAATTTGGTGGACAAAAAGGGTTGCTGGCAATGGAAAAAGAAAGCAGTTGGTTCTTGTGGTGCAGCAAGGTTTTGGCCATTTGAGAGAAGGAAGAGAGCTTAAGAGGGTGTTTTGAATGGTTCAAGCACCAAGATAAGAAAGATAGCTTAGTAGCTAGCCTGAGTTGAGGTGAGTGGGTTTTCTATCTAACTTTGATTTTTTCTTTTTGTATTTATTACGAAAGAGATGAGTTTTATAAAGTAAATAAGTTTACTTCTTGTTGTCTTTAGCTTATATATTTATGCAAATAGAAAATTAGGAAATGAATTTTATATGAGTTTATGAATTTGCTTTGAATAGCACGGCATTATATTTTGAAATGTATTAAAATAGTCTATTGACACTCGTTTGAAAGTGGATTATTCTCATTTATGCAGTATTGATTGTGTAATTGCAACTCTAGTGATGAAAGAGATTATTATGGTTGACAAGTTATATATGTATGTTATGTGTGCATGTATATTCCTATGGGAATAGCAAGGCAAGCTTTGAATAGATGGTATTCTATTGAATTGGTGGTAATTATCATGGTTGACAAGTTATATATATATATATGTTATGTGTATATATATTCCTATGGGAATAGCGAAACAAGCTTTGAGCAGAAAGTATTTTATTGAATTGATTTTCAGTAGGTGACCCACAGGAGTGATCAACTTGTGGGGTGAAACCTATGAAAAATGAAATATTCAGTAGGCATCTGGTAGTGAAACTTTGCCCAGTGGGGCTTTATACTTTGCCTAGTGGGGCTCTATAATTAGTTGGCACCTCCATAGTGAAACTTTGTCTGGTGGGGCTCTATACTAACAACGTCATATCGACTGCTCTTTGTAGAGATGTGCTGGGATGCAGTCAATGGTACTAACGAGCTGGCACCTCCACAATCTTATTTGATTTAGTAGTGACCATATCGACTACACTTGATAGGGGTGCACTGGGGTGTAGTCAGCGGTAATTAGCAGCTTGATATTATTTAATTGGTTATATGGTTGTATTTTTGTTCAGTAAGCAAAAAATTTTCTTGAATAGATTGTTGGCAAGTGCTGTGTATATGAGACATAGATCTCAAATGAATAAGTGATTTGTTATTATGTTTTAACCCGCTGGGATATATATCTCAGCTTATGAAGCAGTAAAAATAGTTCTTATATTCTAGTGATTTGTTATTATGTTTTAACTCGGTGGGGTATATGTTTTAGCTTTATGAAGTTCTTTGGTATTTTGCTTAACCCAGTAGGATATATTTTAGCTTTGTGGAGCTCTTTGATATTTTGCCTAAACTGGTAGGGTATATTTTTGAAGGAAAAACCTATTTTCCCAGCATAGGATCGTTCAAATCTGATTGGATCTTAAAAAATATTTCAAAATTTTTTTTCTAAAATCTTAATCAGATCTAAGACTTCTCAAATCTGATCATAGAGATCTAATATTAAAAGTTAAAAATAAAATTAAATTAGATTTAATTTTAAGTATCTGATTTAGTAATCTAATTACACTATGATGATCCTATTGACTCCTGAGATTCTGGAAGGAGCTATGCACATGCCTTGCCTCTACCAGTATCCACTCGGGTAGGATCCGAACATCTTCTCCTCATGAATCTCTCCTCCAAAAATTAGATCTGGATATGATTTGAAATACTTTCAAAATGACTTCTGAGGGCAGCCTGCTCGTCTCACTAACACCGTCGGGTAGATGCTGAATCTTATGCCAAAAATCATGGACCTTCAACTCAGATTTATGCCTAACTTTTTAGGCATGTAGAAGAGAGGGAGAAAGAGGATAGAGGGAGTGTGGATATTAGAGGAAAGGCTCCTTTGGATGTGGATAAAATAAATTTTATTTTTGGCAATTTTGTGAGAAGAGTTCTTATATAAGATATAGCGCCATAAAGAGTATCTTTTTGACCAAAAGTCTTATTAATTTGACCATTGTGACTCTTGGACCTGATCTCCAGGAAAAACCCCAGACCCCATCTAATTTTGATGCCAAAAAATTCATTTGAAAGGTGACGGCGTGAAAGGATAAGGAAGAGTCCATGTGCGTCTAGGACTCTTCCTTTAAGAGTTTGATCCAAATCAAACTCTATCAAAATATTGTCTAGGCACCTCCAGAAATCACAAAATTTTGCACACCCAAAGCATATCTCGTTCCCTATAACATAACTAAAAATTGGAGCAAAATAATTTCTAAAAAATTTTCTAAAATTCTCTAATCATGTGACCCTCAATTCTCTCAATTGGGTCAACTATTGACCCTAGTCCAATTGCACTAGGAATGAATTTAATTTTCATAATTAATCTGATCTGGACTTGTTCTAGATAGATAAAAATAAATCCATTCAAGATACAGGAATGGGTCAAATCAAATTTGACTTGGTTGCAATGAATCAGAAAGATTACAAAAGGAGCAAGTCAAGCTCAATCGTGTGCTAGCATGATTACCTTGAACCTGATTGGATCTAATCCAATTCAATCGAACTAAGTTAGCTCAATTGATGACATCCAGATCCAAATCCTTATTTGTATGATCTAGTTAGAATCAATTCAGTATGGTAATGAGATATATCATGATCTTCATCATCAACATCATCAAAACACTTTTCGATGGACCAAAACTTTTTTGATTCATACAATTAGAATGATCAATCATCAAAATCATTCTAATTGCTCCCAAAATCCACCACTAACACCTAGCAGTATATGGTTGTAACCCATCAAAACTGAAAGTGAACCTCTCAATGCAGCTACCTGTGTGATTGGTTTCTTCTATCTTGAGTCCCGACAAGATTAGGGTTAAGCTGAACTCGTCAAACTCAATATCCATCATATGAATTAATCATTCGATTCGAGTCCTATGTGAAACTCTTATAGAAACTCTTTTTATCATCTTCACTCTGCCATGGCCATGGCTTGTGGCCTCGATTCTCATGATCATCATAGGGCTACTCCTCATCTACCGAGGTAAATAGATCCCTTATTGGTGCAATCTAGTTCCTACAATGAATGTACTATAGCCAACATACATCTCAGAGTTTCGAATGGCTAGAAGACTGAGTTATGGTGTAGTCAAACTACGATACCCTCAAGATAAATTGCCGATGCACCTTAGGTCAAAGAACCAAATACACTACTACAACAGCGAGCCAGTCATCGATAAGAAGGTAGACTTCCTTATGAATGCTCGAGGTGCTCACGCTCAGTGCCCTCATTCTCTAATGAGTACCTGTACTCTCACTTCAGTGTCTCCACACCATAGACTCAAGACTCATCTACTAAAAGAAAGTGATCGTACACCAATCACCAGATCAATCACCATCCTCATGATGATCCTATAGTTAGAAGTAGTTTATGAGTTAGTTATGAAAATCATATCTTAAATTTTTAACTCTTTGAAAATATGAATTGTCATTACCATTAACTCAAAGGATGTATCACATACACTTTAAATACATACTATGATAGAAATAATCCTTTTATTAATTTATAGTCAAAATTATAAAATTGCTCTTAAAGGTGTATTACAAGCGTTAGCCAATCTGACTTCTAGGGCACACATCTAACAAACTCCCACTTAACCTAAAGCCAATTGGCTACAAATCTAAGTCCCATCTTCTCAAGATGGGCTTCAATCTTTTGCTGGCCTAAAGGCTTCGTCAGTGGATCTATCGCATTATCCGCGGAGTCGACTCTCTTGATCTCAACGTAATCCTTCTTGAGGTAATCATTGATGAGGTGGAATCACCACTCGATGTGCTTGAATTTCTGATGAGACCTCGGCTCCATAGCTAGGACTATAGTGCCATTATTATCGCAGTATAGAGGGATGGCATCTGATGGAATCACTCCGAATTCTATGGCGAACTTCTTGTACTAGAATGCCTCCTTTATAGCTTTTGATGCAGCGATATATTCTACTTCCATGGTAGAATCTTCTTGAAACTCTTTCAGCTAATAGCACCACCATTACACACAAACAGACTACCAGATGTCGACTTTCGATCATCTATATCAGACAAAAAATTTGAGTCTGTATAACCCTGGACCTGGAGTTCTCCATTACCAAAAATCAAAAATATATCCTTAGTCCTTCTCAAGTACTTAAGGATATATTTTATAGAAGTCCAGTGCTCTTCATCTGGATTCGACTGATATCTACTCGGGACACTCACAGCATGGGCGATATTAGGTCATGTACATAGCATGGCATACATGAGGCTCCCTATTATCGAAGCATAAGGGATATTGCTCTTGTGTTCAATCTCCTCAGGTGTGTTGGGACACATCTTCTTGGAGAGATGAATGCCATGTTTGAAGGGCACCAGTCCCCTCTTGGAGTTTTTCATACTAAACCTCTTTAATATCTCCTCTATGTATATCTTCTATGAGAGACCAAGCATCCTATTCGGTTTATTCCTATAGACCTTAATTCTTAGAATAAAGGATGCCTCTCCTAGGTCTTTCATAGAAAACTCTTTTGATAACCACATTTTAATTATGATCAACATGGGAATATCATTCCCAATAAGTAGGATCTCATCTACGTATAGTATGAGGAAGACAACAGTGCTCCCATTGATCTTTTTGCATACACATGGTTCCTCCTCGTTCTTGATAAATCTAAATGATTTGACCACATCATTGAAATGAGCATTCCAACTTCGAGATACTTGCTTAAGTCCGTAGATGGACCTTTACAGCTTGCAGACCTTGTGATCAGCATCACTGGATGTGAAACCTAGTGGTTGTTCCATATAGATATCTTCCTCAAGATATCCATTTAAGAAGGCCATTTTTACGTCCATCTACCATATTTCATAATCAAAATAGGCTACAACAATAAGTAATATGTGGATGGATTTTAGCATGGCTACTGATAAGAAGGTATCCTGATAGTCAATGCTTTCGCACTGACTATATCCTTTCGCCACTAACCTAGCCTTGAATGTCTCCACATTCTCATTTGCACCTATCTTTCTCTTGTAGATCCATTTACACCCAATAGGTACTGTACCTTCAAGTGGATCTACCAAGGTCCAGACTTGGTTCGAGTGCATTAAGTCAATCTCTGACTTTATTGCCTCTAACCATTTCTTAGAGTCGATATCTAATATCACCTCGTCATAGATTTTGGGATCATCACCATGAACCCCATTTTCTGTGAGGAACATTTTCTCTACTTTCTCTGAAATAGTATCTAAGTACCTTTTAAGAGAATGAAAACTCCTTTCTGATCTACGAGGTAGTGGAGGTAGTGATTGGACTAGCTCAATCTGATTGGGATTTATAGTGTCCTTAGCTCATTACTATTAGAAGACTTTCTCCTCGAGTCTAATCTATCTTTCGATGCCACCATCTTGAATAAACTATTTTTCAAGAACGATAGCATGTCGACTTACAATCATATTATGGTCTTCCAAAATGTAGAAATAATTTTCTAATGACTCTTTAGGATATCCTATGAATCGAGCTCTAAAGGACCTATACTCTAACTTGTCCGCCTGTTGTCTCTTGACATGAGCCAAACAATCCTAAATTCTGAGGTGACTCAGACTTGATTTCTTACCATGCCATATCTCATACGGTGTGGTAGGAATGGTTTTAGAGAAAATCCTATTTAGTAAATATATAGTGGTCATTAGACTATGTCCCCAAAGAAACTCAGGAATGTTCGTGAAGCTCATCATAAATCAGACCATATCTAATAAGGTTCGATTTCTCCATTCTAAAATCTTGTTGAGTTGAGGTATTTTAGATGGAGTCCATTGAGAGACTATGTATTATCCTTAAGATAGTCTAGGAATTTTTGACTGAGGTATTCACCTCCTCGATCTGATCGAAGAATCTTAATGGATTTTTTGGTTTATTTTTCTACTTCATCTCTGAATTCTTTGAACTTTTCAAAAGCTTCAAATTTATGTTGCATCAAATACACATACCCATATTGAGATAAATCATCGATAAAGATGATGAAGTAGATATAGTTGCCTCTAGCCGGCACATCGAATGGGCTGCACACATCAGTATGTACTAGGGCAAGTAGGTCTGTGGCCCTTTCCCCATGTCCTACAAAAGGGAGCTTGGTCATTTTGCCATGAAGGCATGATTCACAAATCATATATGACTTGAAAGTCAATCAACTCAATAGCTTGGATTTCTCCAATTTGTTAATCCTGTCTTCCGCTATATGACCTAGCCTAAGGCACCATAGATACCTATTATTTAGACTATCCCTAGGTCATTTTGATCCAATGGCATTCACGTTTTGCTCAATATTGAAAATAGAAACATCAATATGTAACTGATAGAGATCATTTATAAGGTAACCACTTGCAATTTTATTTCTTTCATAAAAAATATTACAATGATCCTTAAGAAAACTAATTACATAGCCTTCCTATGCTAAATATGAAACATAAATCAAATTCTTACTTACTGCAGGCACATAAAAATAGTCACTAAGAACTAAATCTAATCCTAACGGTAATCACAGTGGGTAGGTTTTCATGGCCACTGCAGCAACTCTTGCTTCATTCTCGATGCATAGGATCATCTCACCATCCCTCAACCTCCTGCTATCCTCAAGATCCTGCATAAAAGTGCATAAGCGAGCACTAGAACTAGAGTCAAGCATCCAACTGGATGCAGAAGAAATCCTAGGGTTAGATTCTATAACTAGCATACCTCTAGAAGGACCTGCCTCCTTGTTCTTCAAGCTGGCTAGGTAAAGGGGTAGTTCCACTTTTAATGATCGTCCGTGTTGCAATGGAAATATTTTTCTTTATCAGTGGCCTTCTTCTTCGGCGCTACCTTTTTCTTCTTCCCACCATCCACCTTCTGCTTCTTTACGGACTTCTTCTTTTCTCTAAAAGACTTTCTCTTGGAAGAAGTCTACTCCACGGCAAGTATTGAGCCTTTAGAATCTTTCATAGAAAGCTCAGTAAGAACCAGCATATTCATAAGTTCTGCCAGAGTATTCTATAGTTTATGCATATGGTAGTTCATGACAAACTATCCATATGCATCAGTCAAGGACTGTAGAATTATATCAATATGCAAATCCTTGTCCAGCTTGACACCGAGCTTCTCAAACTCTTCTAAGTTTTTGATCATCATCAGACAATGATCTTGGACCGACTGTCCATCATGCATTTAGCCTTAAAAAGTCTTCTAGTGACTTGATATTTGGCTATGCAACTTTATTCACCGAACAACTCTTACAGGTTAGCCAATATTTGGTGGCTAGTCTTATTGTCTTCATGTTGGCACTAGAGCTTATCAGACATCGAGCCCAACATGTAATACCTGACTTTGTTATCATCATCCGTCCACTTCTCTAGAGATGCTCTCTAACCAGGGGATGGATGGGCTGATAGAGTAGGAGGGTCCTGTTCCAACGCATGAGTCAACTTCTCAAAATCCAAATTAATTTTAAAGTTTTGAAGCCAATCCTTGAAGTTGGGTTCGATCAGTCTATTGGTGTCCAGGATACAGGCTAGTGGGTTGGATGCTGATATTTTCTTATAGAGAGTCAAAGTTTTTAGTTAGATTTTGTAATTAGACTTAATCAATTTATTTAAGAATTTTATTTTTAAATAAATTAGGCTCTCACTATTTTCTCAAATCCCTACACTACCTAGGTAGAGATGTGAAAATATTTATGATCAATTAATTTCTAGTGGAAAGTGTGGTCCCATCGACTGGTTCACCATCTTAACTAACAATTATTGGTGGTGAATCAATCGATGAGTGGACAACTCTTATCCAATGATTCTTTAATCATGGGCACCTAATCCTAGTCTCTAATTCATGAATCTCACCATGTCCAAAATATTGATCTACTTTTTAGTTAAGTTAGACCCACCATTTGCATAAATTGGATTCCTGATTGGATCCCTCATCATATCCAAAATATTGAGCCCAACCCATCCTCCAACCCGTAGCATCCAATGCCTAATAGATGTGGTTGCATCTTTCCGATGCAACTGAGCCACTGTAACCAGCTGAGAACAATCAACCCTAGAAAGGGTCCGCACATCTACAATGGTGGAAGATCAATTAACTTAATCTTTTCTTAGAGAGGTTCAATTTAGGTCTCTTAGATTTGACTTAGTCATAATGATTATGACAAGTCTAGTGGCATGAGTTAGCTCGAACTGTTAGCCACCTCAAATCAGAACTGGGTTGACACAAATAGCCAGGCAAGTGAGATCGGTGGAAGGGATATGCCATTAACTCGATAAGAATGCATTCAGATCGAGTAGCTCTCCGTTAAAAATCAATCGATCATATCTGCCAAACTTACCTTAGATACCAAATTATCGAACTAGAACTAATCGGATTAGCCTACAATTTAGGCTTGAACCATAAAGCCAAATTAGGTCTTAATTAGATTGATCACATGTGGCTATGAGTCGACCTTGACCCAGACTTACAGCTATTGGGCTAGTCAATTCTAAGCACTCTTGATCCCACCTAACCAATTCTTGATTCGGTTTAATCAATTGCTAGACCTAATTGAGCTACCCAAGTTTGAACCCAATTTTATGAAAATATCATAGATCTAAAAATTCTTAATTTTAGATCTAATTAGTTTCATAATCTTAATTCTTAATTAAGTTTGGATTCATAAATAAAAAAAATATGTATCAAAATCCTAAGATTTTAGGATCTAAGGTTTTGCAGAAAAATAAGTTCTGATTTCTGATTAAGGACGAACACGCAACAACCCTACATGACATAAGAACATCCCATTAAATGCGAGGAGAGGGCCTTTAAATCCTACTTTATTCTTATGATCGGACGGCCAAGGAGAACGTCTTAATCAAAAATATAATTGAAACTATAAAACTAGTTAGATCTAGATCATATATCACATATATAATTAATGATCTAACTAATACACGCTTTGCATACATCTCATGTATCATCACTAAATTAAACATGCATAATTTTTAGATCTAAAATATCATATATAACATCTAAGAAATAGATTTAAATTTGATTATATCAAAATAAAATTATTCTAGATAATTTGTAGAACTATTCTACAACTAGTCTAAACATGCATCTTTTCATATCACATATGAATAAATAAAAAATTAAAAACTTTATTTTTTATTTTTTAAATCTGATTATAATAAATATAATATCAAAAAATAAAAATTAAATAGATTTAAAATTATATTTAATTAAATTAACAACATGATCATACTAGACTACACATAGAACTATTCTATTCCCAGTCTAGTCATGCATCACATACATATTAGATCTAAATAATTTAATATTAATTTTTTAATTTTAGATCTAATCATATCTGATGTGATATTTAAAACTTTTTAATATTATATTAAAAATAAAAATAAAATTAGATCTAAAAAAGATCTAAAGAACTACAACCTGGCTCTGATACCAGTTGAACAAAAAACCTATTTTCCTGGCACAGGATTGTTCAGATCTGATTGGATCTAAAAAAATATTTTAATTTTTTTAAAAAATTATAATTAGATCTAAGACTTTTCAAATTTGATTATAGACATCTGATATTAAAAGTTAAAAATAAAATTAAATTAGATTTAATTTTAAGTACCTAATTTGGTAATCTAATTATCCTATGATGATCCTATTGATTTCTGAGATTTTGAAAGGAGCCATGCACGTGCTTGGCCTCTACCAGTATCCACTCAGGCAGGATCTGAATATCTTCTCCTCATGAATCTTTTCTCCAAAAATTAAATCTAGATCTAATTTGAGAAGCCTTCAAAACAACTTCTGAGGGCAGCCTTTTCATCTTACGAACACCATCGCGTATATGTTGAATCTTGTGCCAAAAACCTTAGACCTTCAACTCAGATTTGTGCCTACCTTTTTAGGCATGTAGAAGAGAGGGAGAGAGAGGATAGTAGTAGCATGGATATCAGAGGGAAGGCTCCTTTGGGTGTGGAAAAAATAAATTTCATTTTTGGCAATTTCATGAGAAGATTTCTTATACAAGACATAGTGCTATAAAGAGTCTCTTTTTGATCAAAAACATTATTAATTCAACCATTGGGACTCTTAGACCTGATCTCCACAAAAAACCCCAGATCCCATTTGGTTTTGATGATAGTAATCTATCTAGAAGGTGGCGGCATGAAAGGATAAAGAAGAGTCCATGTGCATCTAGGACTCTTCCCATAAGAGTTTGATCCAAATCAAACACTATCAAAACCTAGTCAAGGCATCTCTAAAAATTATAAACTTTTGCACACCCAAATCATAATTCGTTCCCTATCACATATCTAAAAATTAAAGCAAAATAATTTTTAAAGAATTTTCTAAACTTTTTTGATCATGTGACCCTCAATTCTCTCAATTAGGTCAACTATTGACCCTAGTCCAATTGCACCAGGAATGAATTTAATTTTCATAATTCATTTGACCTAGAATTATTCTAGTTAGATAAAAATAAACTCATTCAAGATATAGAAATGAGTCAAATCAAATTTGACTCGATTGTGATGAATCAAAAAGATTATAGAAGGAGAAAGTCAGGCTCAATTGTGTGCTAGCATGATTACCTTGAATCTGATTGGATATAATCCAAATCAATCAAAGTAGGTTAGCTCAATTGATGACATCTAGATCCAAACCTTTATTTGTGTGACCCAATTAGGTTCAATTCTATATGGTAATGAGACATGTCATGATCTCCATCATCGACATCATCGAAACATCTTTCGATGGACCAGAACTTTTTTGATTCATATAATTAAAATGATCGATCATCAAAATCATTCTAATTACTCCCAAAATCCACCAGTGATACCTAGCAGTATATGGTGACAATATATTAGAACTAAAAGTGAACCTCTCAGTGCAGCTACCTGTATGATTGGATTCTTTTATCTTGAGCCCTGATTGGATTAAGGTTAAGGTGAACTCGTCAAACCCAATATCCATCATATGAATTTATCATTCAATTCGAGTCCTATGTGAAATCCTAATAGAAACTCTTTCTATCATCTTCTCTCTACCATGACCATGGGCTTGTGGACTCGATTCTCATGATCATCATAGGGCTACTCCTCATCTACCAAGGTAGATAGATTCCTTATTGGTAAAATCCAATTCCTATAATGAATGTACTATAGAGAACATACACCTCAAGATTTCGAATGGCTAGGAGATCGAGTTATAGTGTAGTCAAACTACAATACCCTCAAGGTGAATTATCAATGCACGTTAGGTCAAAGAACCAGACACATGATGTAACATCGAGCCAGTCATCGATAAGAAGTAGACTTCCTTATGAATGGTCGAGGTGGTCACGCTCAGTGCCCTCGTTCTCTAACGAGTACCTGTACTCTCACTTCGGTATCTTCACACCATAGACTCAAGACTCATCTACTCAAAGAAAGTGATTGTACACCAACCTTCTAGATCAATACCATTCTCGTGATGATCCTATGATCAGAAGCAATTTATGAGTTAATTATGAAAATTCATGTCTTAAATTTTCAACTCTTTGAAAATATGAATTATCATTATCATTAACTCAAAGGATGTATCACATATACTTTAAATACACACTATGATAGAAAATAATTTTTTTATTAATTTATAACTAAAATTATAAAATTATCCTTAGAAGTGTATTATAAATATTAATCAATCTAACTTCTGGGCCATACATCTAACAATTTTAGCATTGTGAAGCTCTTTGGTATTTTGCTTAATGCGGTAGGGTATATTTCATCTTTGTGAAACTCTTTGATATTTTGCCTAACCTGGTGGGGTATATTTTAGCTTTGTGAAGCTTTTTGGTATTTTGCCTAACCTAATAGGATATATTTCAACATCGTGAAGCTCTTTGGTATTTTTCTTAATTCGATACGGTATATTTCAGCTTTGTGAAACTTCTTGATATTTTACTTAATCCGGTAGGATATATTTCAATTTTGTGAAGCTATTTACTATTTTGCCTAATCCGGTAGGGTATATTTCAACTTTATGAAGCTCTTTGGTATTTTGCTTAATCCGGTAGGATATATTTTAGCTTTGTGAAGATCTTTGGTATTTTGCTTAATCTGGTAGGATATATTTCAGCTTTGTGAAGATCTTTGATATTTTGCTTAATCCAGTAGGATATATTTCAGCTTTGTGAAGCTCTTTCATATTTTGCTTAATTTGGTAGGGTATATTTCTACCTTATGAAGCTTTTTGGTATTTTGCTTAACCCGATGGGATATATTTCAGCTTTGTGAAGCTCCAAAAAAAAAATAATTCTTACATATTAGTTTTTATTGTATATATTTCAGCTTTGTGAAGCATAAAAAAAAAAATAGTTCTTATATTTCAGTTGCTATTGTTATATTGAACTACAAGATAAGCATTTCTATTTTTCATTGGTAGATTGATTATTCACTCACTGAGACTTTTCCAAGTCTCACCCCTCACTCTTTTTACTTACAGTTTTGAAAGTTGCATAGCTCAAAGATAAATTTCAGCCCTTGTATCAGATGTATCAGTGTCTTTTGTGAGAAAAGCTATTTTTGGTGACAATTGCTTGTAAAGAAAATATTTTTTGAGATGTATATATAGTTGAGATGTTTACATGTACATGTTTTAGTTTGTTTTAAGAAATGTATATATTAAAAAGATGGAATATATATATAAAGTATGGTTTTGTAAATTGAAAACCCTAAGGTTAATTTTGTGTATGGAACCTTGGATTAGTTTATATAAATTATTGAGTTAAATTGAGCTATGTGCTTTAGCAGAATAAGAGGTCAATTTAAATTATATATGTTAATTGAGAAAGTATCTAAAATAATTATTTGGAGTAGTTTTAAATGTTATTTCAGCTTAGTTAATGTTTAGAAATCTCCTTAACCTTTAGATAAGGGTGGGGTGTGGCACCATTACCCAAATTTAGGGGTGGGGTGTTACATGTTTGGTATCAGAGCAAAGGTTTAATGGTCTACAAAGACAAGCAAGGTTTAATTGATGATCAGAGCAAGATTTATGATTAGTAGAAATGAGTAAAGGTTTGAAGTCAGTAAGGACAAGAAATAGTTTACGGCCATTGGAGACTAGTAAAGGTTTATGAGTAGTAGGAATGGACCTAAATTAGAGCAAAGGTTTATGATTCATAGAGATGAGGTAAGGCAAATGAATCAAAGTCTAATGTGTTTACTAATGTATAAGCAAGTAAGGTATGGACTGGTACCAGTGATCAAAATGGGTTGAAGTAAATAGGGTAGAAGGTGATGTAAGTTATCTTAAGATTAAGGAAATATGTATGAGCTAAATATTTTAGTTTGAATTCATTGAAGTACAAGCTTAAGTTGGAGAACAAGAAATCATTATTGAAATGCAATTACTTATTATGTTATGAATTGTTAGTAGTTTTATATCTTGATGAATTGAGCAGTTGATTAATGAGCATGAGTTAAATGAATATGTTTACAATATTGACTGCCTCTGAAATAAGTGAAGTATGCGCATTCTTATATTTCTTATTTGAGCTAAGCATTGCATTCTTGGAGAAGTATGTGTTGGTGTGATTTAATGAATAGTGATGAATAAAGAATTAGATAGCAATTGCTAGGGATAATTTTATTGCAATGGTTGATTTGGAATATTAATTACAGATCATGAATGTAATTGAGATACCTCCAAAGCTTACTTTAACTAAAATTACAAGAGAATTGGGACTTCCAGGTTTGGTTTATGGAGTGGAAGAAAGGGAAGGAAGGCATGTAAGAGCATATGTAGAGATAACTATAAATAGAGGGGAGCAGCCTTATGAAACCTTCAGGTCAATGGGTTCTCCAGATGTATAGCAAGAAAAATTGGAAGAGTAAGCGGTAGTCTATACTCAAAATGATTTAAAGCATCATTTTAATTTTGAAGTTCAAGATGTAAATTATGAGGATATGAAAGAGCATAAGCATTTAGTCAAAGAACAAGATTAAAGTATAATGCTGTAAGTGCAGAACTTCAGCAGTTAAGGTGGGAGTATGATGTTATGAGGCACATGAATAGGAGTTAGGATCAATGTTCTGTCTTGTGGTAGCAAGTAAGGAGACTGAGAGAAGGACTTCCTCTAGATATAAAATCTTCTTTTGGAGAAAATTTAAGTGAGGAGGAAAGGAGGAGTCAACAAAGGTATGATTTAGTATTGCTTGAAAAAAATATATTTGATAAGTGGAAATATTCTAATTTAAATTTATTTAAGCACTAGTTTATGTTGAAAATTCAAGGTAATACTTATGTTTATGGAAAATAGTATAGCTATGCATGTTGTTATGAAGAATTGGAATTCACTATAAGAAAAAGGATAATTAGCTATGCAAACAAAATATAGCTAAATATTGCAAAAGCATCACTAAATACATCTACCGACGTAAAATGCGATGGAAAAAAAATGTTGGCACAAATGCTATCATTGATTCCATTTGCCGATGTTTACAAATTTTCGTCAGCAAAAAATGATTCACCGACATTTAATTAAACATTGGCAATTAATTACCAATGCAAAATAGTCATTGAAAAAAAGATATTTATCGACGTTAATTTATCATCGGTAATATTTTACCGACATAAAATAAACATCGGAAAAAAATATTTTTACCAATGAAAACTTACATCAACAAAAATATTTTTACCCACGCTTATGTTACGTTGAAAAATATTTGGTGACGTACATTTACGTCGATAATAGTAAAGCATGGCCAAAGGTGGCATGCTGGGATGCTTTTTGGCAACTATTTATATTAGATTTTGCTACATTAATTTACGTCGGTAAATATCTAGCAACGTTTAATTACGTCGGTAATTATTAAATGTGGCTAAAAGTGTAACGCTGGCATGACAATTGACGATGGTTATCCTCATTTGCCGATGCTATGTATCGTCGCTATTTATCTTTACCTATGCTATTTTTGCATCGATAAATATTTTTAAAAGAAAAAAAATAATTTTATTTATATGAATTTTTAAAACCTGTAGACATCCATATAATAGATAACATAAGATATAACAACCACATAACAAATAAATACATCCCAAAATCAAATTCATTCACATTAAAATATCCATATAACATCCATATAAAAAAACATGTATATATACAAAATGTAGTACATACTACATGTCCTTTAAAAAAAATACAACAAAATAAAATAAAACTCCATATCGATAGTGACATATCATAAACCTACATTAAATTAAAAAATTAAGTTAGCAAACTAATTATCTAATATAAATGCTAAAAATATATTAATTAAAAAGAATATAAAATAATACTGATGGGGGAGGCATCATCATCATCATCGGTAGATTTCTGATCATAAGCATTAGCAGCAACATCGAAAGTCAGTGGAGGAGGCATATGGCAACATAACTCATCGAGCTTCATCCCAAATGTCTGAAGCTGGGATGAAAGCTAAGCATTGGCCCATCGTAGGTCCGTTATCTCCTCCTGATGTCTCCTCTCGATCACAACATGTCTCCTCTCCGCCTCATGTAGATGAGCATCACAAGAAACATATGCTGCTTGAGAGGAGCTAGGGGCCATAACTCCATATCCTAACCCCATAATATAGCTAGGTCTTCTACCGAGCATCTCATCATAGATATTGTCATCTGTGGGTGGGGTAAAGTCCTCAGCTAGGGGCTAGGATCCTATCTCCATCATACGGTCCTAATTAAAGAAAAAAGTAAATATAACTAAAAGTCTAAACTTTATAATGAAATTGAAACAGAACTTAATCACTTAATACTCACATATCTCTCCCAAGTCCCGGGAAGCCACTCGCTCATCGTCCGGCGATGGGTACTCTAGTAGACGTCAATCCATCCAGGCAGCTATTCTGTCATAATATCTCTCTAAAATTTATGAATGTAAGTATATTGACACAGATATAATCTAACAAATCATTAACGATGTATGTATGTATACTTACCAGCTCATACTGATACTGTGCAAATGATTTTGATCCATCGTAATGCATCACCGTGAGCCTGGACCTGCTCTGTGAGGCCTTATCATAGTAGGCCTAATAAACAAATGCAATGAAGATATTAGTGAACATATTACAATAACATATCAATTCAATAATCAATATTTTTATTATACATAATAATGATATGTGATATGCAAGATTCTCGTATCTGGTATGGAGGAGAACCCAATTAGGGTGTGCTACACTCCTGTGCTGTGTCTGACGTGCTGCCGCCAACCCACATGCCTGGAAGACCTCCTTCAAGTGGGTATGGAGCTCATATCTAAATCCTCTGAGCAATTGCCCCATATGCCGAAGGATAGCCTCCCGCACATATGGGGTATCAATCTCTTGAATATCAAAATCATGCTACAAAAATAATGTACAATATATGAGATTTATCAAAAAAATAAAAGTGCTACAATTATCAAAAATTATATTTAGTTATCTGCAAATGATCGAGAAGGACCTGCTGCTATGGTCTCGTAACTTTGTGCCAATCAATCAGTGTCAAGGGAGCGTACGAACGGATAATAATACCTACCTTGCACATGTATGGATCTCTGACATAGTGCTTTACTGGCATGACATATCCCGATGGGATGACAATCCTCATCCTCTCCCTGGGATGTGTCCTCCATTCCTCTAGCTTCGCATTTCTAGTGGCTTCACATGTCTGCCTAATTGCAGTATCAGTAGCTACAATAAAATATAAAGCTTAAAATTAGTTATTTATACATGATAAAAACTTAAAGTAAATATAACACCAAGAAAATAACCTATGATAGGAGATGATGTGCCAACCTCGCCAATAGTATGCAGTTGAGATGATGAAGAGGTACCGACATCTCCATGCCGGTCCTCCCATCAGATCGTCCTCCTAGTTGTTAGATATGTGTGCCCTAGAAGCCAAAATTATCTGACACTTGTAATACATTTCTAGAAGCAAAATTATAATTTTAATTATAAATAATAAAATAGATTATTTTTTATCATAAATATGTATTTAGTGTCTGTGATACATCTCTTGAGTTAATGGCAATGATAATTCTTATTTTCAAGAGTTGAAAATTTAAGACAAGAATTTTTATTTATTAACTCATAAAAAGCTTCCGACCATAGGATCATTATGAGGATGATGATTGATCTAGAAGATTGGTGTATAATTGCTTCTTTATAGTAGATGAGTCTTGAGTCTACGATGTAGAGACATCGGAACGAGTATCGGTACTCGTTAGAAAACGTGGGCACTGAGCGTGGCCACCTCGAGTAGTCATAAGGAAGTCTACCTTCTCGTCGATGACTAACTCAAAGTTACAGTGGTGTGTTTGGTTCTTTGACCTGATATGCATCGGTAGTTCACCTTGAGGGTGTTTAGTTTGACTACACCATGACTCAGTCTCCTAA
This sequence comes from Cocos nucifera, assembly GCA_006176705.1. Lineage (NCBI taxonomy): Eukaryota > Viridiplantae > Streptophyta > Magnoliopsida > Arecales > Arecaceae > Cocos > Cocos nucifera. The sequence goes on from QRFJ01001194.1 coordinate 60,255, forward strand.
CCATTCAAAATCCTTAGGTGCATGTTAGCTATAGCATGTTCATTGTAGGAATTGGATTACACCAAGAGGAAATCTATCTACCTCAGTGGATAAGGAGCACCCCTATGATGATCATGAGAATCATGTCCTTAAGCCCATGGCCATAGTAGTGCAAAATAATAGAAAGAGTTTCTATTAAGGTTTTCACATTAGATTTGAATCGAATGATTAAATCATATGACAGAAATTAGGGTTTGACGAGTTCACCTTAATCCTAATCTGATCGGGGCTCAAGATAGAAGAACTTAATCACACAGGTAGTTGCACCGAGAGGTTCGCTTTTAGTTTTGATGGGTTGCCACCATGTACTGCTAGGTGTCACTGGTGGATTTTGGGAGCAATTAGAATGATTTAGATGATCGATCATTCTAGTTGTCCGAATCAAAAAAGTTTTGATCTACTGAAACGTGTTTCGATGATGTCAATTATAGAGATCATAAAATATCCCATTACCATACAGAACTGAACCTAACTAGATCACACAAATAAGGATTTGGATTTGGATATCATCAATTGGACTAATCCAGTTCAATTGATTTGAATTAGATTCAATTAGGTTCAAGGAAATTATGCTAGCACACGATTGAGTCTAACATTCTCCTTCTACTATGATTAAAAGTTGTCTTGACTGAGCCAAATATGTTTGTGCTCACTTAGATACCTTTACTTGGTCTGACTAGAGCTTGCCCAGATTAGAAAAGGGTTGTCTTAATTTATGAGATAAATTTGAGACAACACCTGCCATTTTATGTCACCTGCTAATTCTTGTCTTTTGACTTTGGTCAAACATTGACCTTTGACCCTTGGACATCTGCCCATATGTCATGCATCCATAGGAGAGCAGATAGGGGCTTGTCCCCTTGCTAAAAATTAGAAAGGAAGGAGTGCATACCTAGGGAGGCGTGCGCCCATGGATAGGGATGACTGGAGTCCCATACGGATGGGACTCCAGGTTGCTTCATTGAATCAACTTAGGAAGGTACCTAAGACTCAGCTTTGACTAGTCCTGGCGCCACCTAAGGATGAATTGAGGGGACTCTCATCTAATTGGATCAGATGATATAATGTCACCAATCAGATTTAGATCTGATTACACGAAGCAACGTGATTGGCCAGGATGATGTGGCACTGCATGGTGCAGCAGGATTATATAAACCCTATCTGCGCCCAACTTTTAATGAGTTCTCTCTTAGCCCATGCCCCAAGGCTGCCCCTCTCCCTCCTCTATGCCATCTTCTGGTTCTCTCTCTTCTCCATGCCCAAGGAAAGTTGGGCTCCAGTTTGGTGCAATCCAAGCAAGAGAAAGGTGACAAGAAAGGAAGAAGGCAGCACTGCTGCAGATATGACTGCTGATCTTTAGAAGGAGTTTTGAAGATCCTTCAAATTAGATCCAGATTTGATATTTGGAGAAGTGACAAAGAAGAAGAAGATCTTCAAATCCAGCTTGAGTGGATACCAATAGAGGCCAGGCGCTTGTGTGGCTAGATCCAGAACCTCAGGCAATTAGCATGATCATCATAGGGTAATCTGATTACCCAACAAAAGGTATAAATTAAATTAGATTTAGTTTATTTTTATTTTTTTATTAGATCTATAAAATTAGATCTAAAATATATTAGATATAATTTGAATACATGAGAAAAATTTTTAAAATATTTTTCTTGATCCAATCAAGTCTGAACAAACCTGATATGGAAAATCAGGATTTCCCCTTCAACTGGTATCAGAGCCAGGTTCTAAAAATTATTTAGATCTAATTTTAATTTATTTTTGATCTAATAATTAGGTGATTTTAGATGTCATGAGATATAATTATATCTAAAATTAAAAAAATTAAAATTAAATAATTTAGATCTAAGTTTTATAAGATGCATGACTAGTTGTAAAATAGAATAGTTCTATACGTAGTCTTGCATATTCATAGTTTAATTTGATCATGTTATGATTTTAGATCTATTTATTTACTATTTTTTAATGTTATAAATATTATAATAAGATCTAAAAATTAGTAAATAAAATTATTTAATTTTTGAATCATATGAGATATGATGAATGCATGATTAGACTAGTTGTAGAATAGTTCTACATAATTATCTAGATTAGAATTTATTTTGATGTGATCAATTTAAATTTAATTTTTTAGATGAATTATCAGATAATTAAGATCTGAAAACATGCATAAAAAGATACATGAGATGTATGCAAAACATGTATAAAGTTAGATTAATTTTTTATCTAGGAGATATATGATGTAGATCTAACTAGTTTTGCAATTTTGAATATTTCTGATTAAGACGTTTTCCTTGGCCGTCCGATCATAAGAACAAAGTAGGGTTTAAATGCCCTCTTCTTCCATTCGATGGGATATTCTTATGATATATAGGAGTGCTGTACCTTCGTCCTTAATCAAAAATCAAGAACTTACTTTCTGCAAAACCCAAGATCCTGAAACTCTAGGATTTTATTTACATATTTTATTTATGAATCCTAAACTTAATTAAGAATTAAGATTATAAAATATTAATTAGATTTAAAATTAAAAATTTTAGATCTAAGATATATTTATAATATTGGGTTTGGGCTTGGGTAGCTCAATTAGGTCTAAGCGGTTGATCAAACCGAATTAAGAGTTGGTTAGATGGGATCAACATTGCTTAAATTGATCAGTCCTAATAGGATTAAGTCTGGGTCAAGATCGAGTCACGTGAGTGATCGATCAAGTTAAGACCTAATTAGGCTCAGTGGTTAGAGTTTGGATTGTAGGCTAATTCGATTGGTTTTGGCTCAACAATTTGGTGTCTAAAGTAAGTTTGGCAAATACGATCGACTAATTTTTAATTAGGAGCTACTCGACTCGAATGCATTCTTATCGAGTTAATGGCATATCCCTTCCATCGGTCTCACTTACTTGGCCATGTTTGTTGGCTTAGTTTTGATCTGAGGTGGTCAATAATCTGAGCTAACCCATGCGACTAGGTTAGTCATAATGGTTATGACTATGTCAAGTCTAGTTTAATGAGATCTAAATCAAATCTTCCTAAGAAAAGATTAAGTCTAAGGTCTTCCACCATTGTAGATGTGCAGGCCCTTCCCAGGGTTGATTACTCTCGACTGGTTACAGTAGTTCAGTTGCACGGGGAAGATGCAATCATCTCTATTAGGCATTAGATGCTATGGGTTGGAGGATGGATTGGGCTCAATATTTTGGATACGGTGAGAGACTTAATTAGGAATCCAATCTGTGCAAATGGTGGGCCTGACTTAACTAAGGAGTGGATCAATGTTTTGGGCATGGTGAGATTCATGAATTAGAGACCAAGTTTGGGTGCACTATGATTAGAGAATCATTGAACAAGAGTTGTTCAGTCATTGGCTGCCCATCACTAATAACTGTTAGGTGAAGTGATGAGTCAGTTAGTGGGAACGCTCCATCCAGTAGAAATCATTAATCATGGAGATTTTTGCATCTCTACAGAGGAAGTGTAGGGATCCAAGAAAATAGTGGAAGCTAATTTATTTTAAATAAAATTTCTAAGCAAATCAGTTAAGTCTTAATGACAATATCTAACTAGAAACTTTGACTCTCTATAGAGAAATATCTACATCCAATCCACTAGCACGAATCCTGGACACCCATAGACTGACTGGACCCAATTACAAGGATTGGCTCCGAAACTTCAAAATCATTTTGGGTTTCGAGAAGTTAACTCATGTATTGCACCAGGACCCTCCCACCTTACTAGCTCATCCATCCACTGAATAGAGAGCATCTCTTGATAAGTGGATGAACGAAGATAACAAGGCCAGATACTACATGTTGGGCTCGATGTTTGATGAACTTCAGCGCCAACATGAAGATATCAGGACTACCCACCAAATGTTGGCTCACCTACAAGAGATGTTTGGTGAACAGAGTCACGCAACTAAGTATCGAGTCACTAAATGACTATTCAAGGCTAAAATGCATGATGGACAGCCAGTCCAAGATCATTGTCTGATGATGATCAAGGACTTGGAAGAACCTGAGAAGCTCGGAGTGAAGTTAGAACTAGATCTATAGAATGATGTAATTCTGCAATCCTTGATTGATGCATATGGGCAGTTCAATGAACTACCATATGCATAAACTTCAAAATTCCCTGGCCGAACTTATGAACATGCTGGTAATTGCCGAGCTTTCTATAAAAGGTTCTAAAGGCTTAGTGCTTGCTATGAAATGGATTTCTTCCAAGAGAAGGTCTTTTGGAAAGAAAAAAATAGTTTGTGAAAAAGCAGATGGTGGAAGGAGGAAAGAAGAAAAAGACAGAGCTAAAAAAGAAGGCCGCTGACAAAAAAAAGTATTTCCATTACAATAATAACGGCCACTAGAAATGGAATTGCCCTACTTACCTAGCCATCCTGAAGAATAAGAAGGAGGCAGGTCCTTTTGAAGGTATGCTCATTATTGAGTCTAACCTTATGATTTCTTCTGCATCCAGTTGGGTGCTTGACTCTGGTTCTAGTGCTCAATTGTGCACTTCCAGGTAGGATTTTGAGGATAGCAATGAAGGAGAAATCCTTATTTCTCGGGTCAGATTCGTTCAGATTTGATTGGATCGAGAGGCATATTTTAAAAATTCTCCTCTCATATCTAGATCAGATCTAACACTTTTTAGATCTAATTTATAATTTGATAATTAAGAAAATAAAACTAAATTAATTTTGAATTAATTTTTACCTTGATCATGGGTAATTTGATTATCCGTTGATGATCCTATGGAAGCTCTGAGGTTCTAGATCTAGCCACGCAAGTGCTTGGCCTCTACCGGTATCCATTCGGGCTGGATCTAAAGATCTTCTCTTTCTCTTTCTTTTCACCAAAAATTAGATGTGGATCTGATTTGGAGGATCTTCAAAATACCTTCTGAAGATCATCCGTCGTCTCTACAGTAGTGCTGCCTTCTTCCTTTTTCGTCAGCCTTTCTTGCTTGACTCGCACTAATCAAAAGAACCCAACTTTCTTAGGCGTGGAGAGGAGGGAGAGGGCCAGATGGTGGCATGGAGAAGAGAGAGGGATAGCCTTGGGGCATGGCTTGGAAGAGGAGTTCTTAAAAGTGGGCATAGATAGAGTCGTTTTATAGACTCGGCTGCGCCATGCAGTGCTGCATCACCCCGGCCAATCACGTTGCTTCATGCAATTAGATCTAAATCTGATTGGTGAGATGACATCACTTGATCCAATCAAATGAGAGACCCACAAGTTCATTCTTAGATGGCACCTAAGACTGGTCAAAGCAGATACCCAAGGGCCATGTAAGTAGAAACCAAGAAGCAACTTGGAGTCCCATCCGTATGGGACTCCAGCATCCCTATCCATAGGCGCATGCCTAGGCATGGGCGCACACCATCCTAGGCATGTGGCCCCTTCTTTCCAATTTTTAGAGAGGGGACAAGCTCCTATCTACTCTCCAATAAGTGCATGACACATGGGCAGATGTCCAAGGATCAAAGGTCAATGTTTGACCAAGTCAAAGTACAAGAATTAGCAAGTGACGAAAAATGGCAGGTGTTGTCTCAAATTTATCTCATAAATGAAGACAACCCTTTTCTGACTTGGACAAACTCCAGTTAAACCAGGTAAAGGTACCTGAGTGAGCACAAACTTATTTGATGCATTCGAGATAACTTTAGATAGAAAAAGGAGAATGTTAGGCTCAATCGTGTGCTAGCACGATTTTCTTAAACCTAATTGAATCTTATTCAAATCAATTGAACTGGGTTAGTCCAATTGATGATATCCAGATCCAAACCCTCCTTTTTTGACCCAGTTAGACTCAATTCTATATGGTAATGGGATATGTCATGATCTCCATCATCGAAACTCCTTTCGATGGATCATAACTCTTCTGATTCAGACAACTTAGAATGATCGATCATCTAAATCATTCTAATTGCTCCCAAAATCCACCAGTGACACCTAGCAGCATATGGTGGCAACCCATCAAAACTAAAAATGAACCTCTCGGTGCATCTTCTTATGTGATTAAGTTCTTCTATCTTGAGCCTCGATCAGATTAGGGTTAAGGTGAGCTCATCAAACTCTAATTTCTATCATATGATTTAATCATTCGATTCAAGTCTGATGTGAAAATCTTAATAGAAACTCTTTCTATTATTTCACACTCTCTACCATGGCCATGGTCTTATGGACTTGATTCTCATGATCATCATAGGGCTGCTCCTCATCCATCGAGGTAGATATATTCCATCTTAGTGTAGTCCAATTCCTACAATGAACATGCTATAGCCAACATACACCTCAGGGTTTCGAATGGCTAGGAGACCGAGTCATGGTGTAGTCAAACTATAACACCCTCAAGATAAACTGTCGATGCACCTCAGATCAAAGAATGAGACACACCACTGCAGCATCGAGTCAGTCATCGATGAGAAGGTAGACTTTCTTATGACTACTCGAGGTGGTCACGCTCAGTGCCCTCATTCTCTAATGAGTATCTGTACTCTATCTCCGATGTCTCCACACCATTGACTCAAGACTCATCTACTATAAAGAAGTGATTGTACACTAACCTTCCAGATCAATCACCATCCTCATGATGATCCTACGGTCAGGAGCATTCTATGAGTTAATAAGTGAAAATTCATATCTTAAATTTTCAACTCTTGAAAATATGAATTGTTGACGCAGAATCTGGTCATCGTCGGAATTAGTGGGAGCGGAGGTGGATGAGGTGGCCATCGGAGACCTACAAAATGAAGTCCCATTCGGAGCTGATGGGGGGTGGCTCCGACAAGACCCTCCGACGATCAAGTCAGCTCTGGCCAATAGGAATGGAGTGCTCAGGGATGATTTTCGTAGAGCTTAGAGAAGAGGAGAGCTTAGAGATCAGAGGTCGGAGGTTTGAGTTAGCATATCTGGAGGATTCTTTTTATAGATGGAGCTTGATGGTGACAACTGTAGCCGCATGCTGGCGTGCTGCTTGAGGTTCGATGGAGTCAGTCCCAGGGGAAGGCACCATCTGCAGTGGGTTGATGGTGACAGCCATCGCCGCCTGATGGTGGGTCGCTGTCGCTTGCGGTGGACTGATGGTGATGGCTACAGCTGTCTTGGTATTGAGCCGCTTGGGGTCGAATGAAGGGTTGAAGGGCTTCAACGTGTGCCCATTTTGGAGGTGTTCAGACTCCTGAAGAGGAAGCTCGAAAGGAGTTCAGCTCCCATAGGCGTCTGGCTGGAGGTGCACGGCTAAGGCTCGATCGCTGGGGAGTTTGGTCGGTGAGAAGTTTGATCGGGGGACGCCCATCGAGGAGTTCGCTGAGAAGTTCGGTCGAGGATGACTGCTGAGGAGTTCGGCCGCTAGGAGTCTAAAGGAGCTCAGTCAGCTGAAGGGACGGCCATTTGAGGAGTTCGATCGAGGGACGACTGCTGAGGAGTTCGATCGAGGGACGACTACTGAGGAGTTCGACCGCTGGGAGTTTGAAGGAGCTCGGTTGGTTGAAGGGATGGGTTCTTGAGGAGTTCGACCGAGGGACGACCACTGAGGAGTTTGGCCAGGGGATGACTGCTGAGGAGTTCGGCCACTTGGAGTCCAAAGGAGCTCGACCGCTGAGGAGTTCGGCTAAGACTCGACCGCTGAGGCTCTTCTGTGGCTACTGGTTATATTAGGCTGAGCATCGAACTAGAATTCGATAGGAGCGGAGTTTATCCCCAACAATAGCCCCTCCGACTTTCGAGTTCGAAATTCGAAGGAAGGGAGTGCAGAAAAGACGACTGTCGAAGTCTTCTTTTGGGCTCCATACTGGTTCAGGTCGAAGCTCGGAGGAGATCTCATCTCTAGCTAAAGTTGATGTTGAAGTTGAAGCCTGAGGGAGATCCTATCTCCAATCGAGGTTGAGGTAGGCCTCATCTCCTACGATCGAGGTCGGAGGTTAAGCTCATCGGAGGTGACATTGTCTCCTACAGTCGAGGCTGACTTGGAGGAGATCTTCTCTCCTACAGTCGAGGTCAATACGGACGCTCGGAAGAGATCCGATCTCTGATCGAGATTGGTTTGGTCGATCGAGAGAGATCTTATTTCTGACCGAGGTTGGCTTGATCTCCTATGGCCGGGGTTGATGCGGATGCTCGGAGGAGATCTTATCTCCTGGACTGGAGATCTTATCTCCTACAATCGAGTGTGCCTCGGAGGAGATCTTATCTCCTACGGCCCAGTCAGTCGAGTTTGGCTTGGATGCTCAGAGAAAATCTTATCTTCTGCAGTCGAGTTTGCCTCGGGAGAGATCTTATCTCCTGCGGTCAAGGTTGATGCGGTCGCTCGGAAGAGATCTTATCTCTAACCGAGGTTGTTGCTCGGGAGAGATCTTATGTCTCACCGAGGTTGAAGTAGATCCTATCTCCTGTAGACTTCGAAGTTCGGTCTTGGACTTTGCTCGCGTTAGGACGAAGTTCTCCTCCTGTTCCTAACAGGACTGCGGGGTTGCTCGGAAGAGGTCTTATCTCTAGTCGAGGTCCTTCCATCCCATCCTTTGTGAACGAGGCCTTCGACTTTGCTCGCGTTAGGATGAGGTTCTCCTCCTATTCCTAACGAGGCTATGGGGGTATGTAAGGGCTATTGTCAGGGCCTCTTCCCCATCTCATCCTTTGTGAATGAGGCCTTCGACTTTGCTCGCGTTAGGACGAGGTTCTCCTTCTATTCCTAATGGGCTGTGGGAGCACATAAGGGCCACTGTCAGGACCTCTCCCCCCATCTCGTTCTTTATGAACAAGGCCTTCGCTCGAGAGAGATCTTATCTCTAGCCAAGATTTTCCACGGTCGCTCGAGAGAGATCTTATCTCTAGTTGAGGTTGACTCGGTCGCTCGGGAGAGATCTTATTTCTAGCCGAGGTTGACTCGATCTTATCTCTAGTCGAGGTTGTCCACGGTCGCTCGAAGAGATCTTATCTCTAGCTGAGGTTGACTCGATCTTATCTCTAGTCGAGGTTGTCCATGGTCGCTCGGGAGAGATCTTATCTCTAGCCGAGGTTGTCCACGATTGCTTAGGAGAGATCTTATCTCTAGTCGAGGTTGACTCGATTGCTCAGGAGAGATCTTATCTCTAGCCGAGATTGTCCATGGTCGCTTGGGAGAGATCTTATCTCTAGCCAAGGTTGACTCGATCGCTCGGGAGAGATCTTATCTTTAGTTGAGGTTGACTCGGTCACTCAAAAGAGATCTTATCTCTAGCCGAGGTTGTCCATAGTCCCTCGGGAGAGATCTTATCTCTAGCCAAGGTTGACTCGATCGCTCGGAAGAGATCTTATCTTTAGCCGAGGTTGTCCACGGTCGCTCAGGAGAGATCTTATCTCTAGCCAAGGTTGACTCGGTTGCTCGGGAGAGATCTTATCTCTAGCCGAGGTTGTCCTCGATCACTATGGAGAGATCTTATCTCTAGCCGAGGTTGACTCAGTCACTCAGAAGAGATCTTATCTTTAGTCGAGATTTTCTATGGTCGCTCGGAAGAGATCTTATCTCTAGCCGAGGTTGACTTGGTCGCTCGAGAGAGATCTTATCTCTATCCGAGGTTGATGGTCTTTGACCTACTCGTGTTAGGACGAGGTTCTCCTCTTGTTCCTAACATGGCAACTATTAACTACTTCTTCTCTGTCACCACATAGTTTTTGCATCTAGAAGCAATATTATTGAAAGAAAAAAAATTTATTGAAAGGAAGCTCCTGGCAACGCATCCCTGAATTTCTTGTGTTTGAGGGTCATGGTAGCATTATTCCTCCACGTTTCTTCATACGGACGACCTTTTCTATTTCACGCTGGCCTCCTCAATTTGGAGCATGCTTCTCTTGACGCTGGGAGGTGTCAAATCATCGATGTACCATGTTCCTCCCTGGGGTAATGCTGATGACATCGTGAGGTGACCGACCTTATCATTTCTGGTTATGGCAGTGCCGTTAGCCGATCTTCTCTTAGGCTCGAAGGAATTTACCCAGTCCCTCCTTCCTGACGAGCTCCTTAATTTCATCTCGGAGCTAGATGCATTTCTCAGTGTCGTGACCGTGGTCATGATGGTAGAGGCAGTACTTACTTCGATCACACTTGTTTGGGGGAGACCGTAACCCTTCTAGTCTTGGCAGCTAGTTCTTAACTTCGGTGAGAATCTGAGTTCGAGGAGCGTTAAGGGGGGCATAGTCACGGAACCTTCCGAGAGGAGGGCTTCTTCGTGCCCCTCTATCGGGGCTTCCTCGGTGGTGAGCTCGAGGAGTTCGGGCCTGCCTGCTTTCGGAGGGAGTTCGTAAGCGCGGTCGGACTTCGCTCGGCTCTCCATCGTCTGCCAGCCGCTCTCTTAAGGCTTCTTCGTCTTTCGACTTGAAGGCTTCTTCCGTATGGGCATATCTCTTGGCTCAAGCCAGCAGATCGATGAAGTCCCTGGGATACTTTTTTTCCAGGAAGAACGGTAAGTCATTTTTCTGAAGGCCGCCCTTGAGTGCGGCCATTGCAACAGACCAGTCCAAGTTTCGAACCTCCAATGCCGCGGCGTTAAACCGAGTGATGTAAGCCCGGATGGATTCCCCCCACTTCTGCTTGACATTCATCAAGGAATCCAAACCTCGGCATGGACATCGTCTACTGATGAAGTGAGCCACGAACTAACTACTCATCTAGTTAAAAGAGAAGATCGTACTCGGCTTCAATGTCGAATACCAATTTTTAGCTACTCCCTTTAAGGTAGATGGGAAAGCTCGGCACAGTATGGTGTCTGAAGCACCATGGAGTAGCATCATGACATGGAAGACCTCTAGATGATCAACCGGATCAGAAGTTCCATCATAGCTTTCAAGTTGAGGGAGCTCAAAGTTTGGTGGAATGGGTTCTTATATAATTTGGAGGGAGAAAGAAGGTTCGGCATGGACGTCGGCATGATGAGCCGGGGCAATGCAGTCGAGCTCTTCAATCCACTGGTCCATCTCCTGCAGTCCGTAATCGAGGGCGTCATCTTGGTTGCAGATCTTGGGAGGCTTCTGACTACAAATGGGGAAGGTCTCCCCCAGAAGAGAACTATGATCTGAACATGGATCCCCGGCTCTCTGCTTCTCCTTTTCAGGGACGACGGGTATGTTGGCCCTGGTACTCTTCTTTGGGGTCGATTTTCGATATTCCGATGGTGGGTTTCCTGGTGGAGTCACCATCGGGGGCTGCTGTATAGCCTGCATTGCCTCCGTGAGGCCATGGACTTATCGGACAAGCAGGTCGAACTACTTCACATCCACCGTGGGTACAGGTGGAACCTGAGCTGCCGGGACTGAAGCAGGAACAGATGGATCTGGATGGGATCGGGCCACGACGGCCGCCAAGCGCTGAGTCAAAGCTCTCCTAGGAGGCATTTTCTCCTAAGAAAAGAACTCTAGTGAGGAAGAAGAGAGATCTCTAGAGAGAGAGAAATCATCGCCGAGCACTCCTTTAAGAATAAGGGAACCTCGGAGGTATGGGGTTCCCTTCCTCCAGCGCCAATCTGTTGACGCAGAATCTAGTCGTCGTCGGAATTAGTGGGAGCAGAGGTGGACGAGGTGGCCACCAAGGACCTACAAAATGAAGTTCCATCCAGAGTCGATAGGGGGTGGCTCCGGCATGGACCCTCCGACGATCGAGTTAGCTTTGGCCAATAGGAATGGAGTGCTCAAGGATGATTTCTATAGAGCTTAGAGAAGAGGAGAGCTTAGAGATCGGAGGTTGGAGGTTTGAGTTAGCATATCTAGAGAGTCCTTTTTATAGGTGGAGCTTGATCGTGACAGCTGTAGCCACGTGCTGGTGGGCCGCTCGAGGTCTGGTGGAGTCAGTCCCAGGGGAAGGCGCCGTCTGCAGTGGGTTGATGGTGACAGCCATCGCCGCCTGGTGGTGGGTCACTGTCGCTTGTGGCAGACTGATGGTGATGGCTGCAGCTGTCATAGTACTGAGCCGCTCGAGGTCGAATGAAGGGTTGAAGGGCTTCGACGTGTACCCATTTTGGAGGAGTTCAGACTCCTAAAGAGGAAGCTCGAAAGGAGTTCGACTCTCGTAGGCATCTAGCTGGAGGTGCGCGGCTATGGCTCGATCATTGGAGAGTTCGATCGATGAGAAGTCCGATCGAAGGATGCCCACCGAGGAGTTTGCTGAGAAGTTTGGCCGAGGGACGACTGCTGAGGAGTTCGACCACTGGAAGTCCCAAGGAGCTCGGCCGACTGAAGGGACCACCGCTTGAGGTGTTCGGCCAAGGGACGACCATTGAGGAGTTTGATCGGGGGACGACTGCCGAGGAGTTCGATCGTTGGGAGTCCAAAGGAGCTCAACCGACTGAAGGGACGGCCGCTTGAGGAGTTCGGCCGAGGGACGACCGTTGAGGAGTTCGGCCAGGGGACGACTACTGAGGAGTTCGACCATTGGGAGTCCGAAGGAGCTCGGTCGCTGAGGAGTTCAGCTAAGACCCGACCGCTGAGGCTCTTTCGTGGCTACTGGTTGCTTTAGGCTGAGCATCGAACTAAACTTTGGTAGGAGCGGGGTTTATCCCCAACATGAATCATCATTACCACTAACTCAAGGGATGTATCACAGACACTAAATACACTTATGTGATAGAAAATAATCTATTTTATTATTTATAGTCAAAATTATAATTTTATCCTTAGAAGTGTATTACAAGTGTCAGCCAATTCTGGCTTCTAAGGCACACATATCTAACAAACTCCCACTTGACCTAAAGCCAATTGGCTACAAATCTAAGTCCTGTCTTCTCAAGATGGGCTTTGATCTTTTGCTGGCCCAATGGCTTTGTAAGCGGATCCATCGTATTGTCCGTGGAGTCGACTCTCTTGACCTCGACGTAACCCTTCTCGAGGTAATCGCGGATGAGGTGGTATCGCCGCTCGATGTGCTTGGATTTTTGGTGAGACCTCGGCTCCTTAGCAAGGGCTATGGTGCCATTGTTGTCGCAGTACAGAGGAATGGCATCTGATGGCATTACTCCGATCTTCTGCAGGCAAACTTCTTGTACCAGAATGCCTTCCTTCGCAGCTTCTGATGCAGCGATATATTCTGCTTCCATGGTGGAATCTGCTATCACAGTCTTGCTTTGAAACTTTTTCAACTGACAGCTCCACCATTGCACACAAACAGACTCCCAGATGTCGACTTTCGATCATCTACATCGGACATAAAGTCCGAGTCTGTATACCCCTGAACTTGGAGTTCTCCATTACCAAAGACCAACAACATATCCTTAGTTCTTCTCAAGTACTTAAGGATACATTTCACAGAAGTCCAGTGTTCTTCACCTGGATTTGACTGATATCTGCTTGTGACACTCACAGCATGGGCTATATCAGGTCGTGTACATAGCATGGCATACATGAGGCTCCCTATTGCAGAAGCATAAGGGATCTTGCTCATGCGTTCTATTTCCTCAGGTGTGCTAGGGCACATCTTCTTGGAAAGATGAATACCATGTCTGAAGGGTATTAATCCCCTCTTAGAGTTTTCCATACTAAACCTCTTTAGTACTTCCTCTATGTACATCTTCTGTGAAAGTCCTAGCATCCTATTCGGTCTATCTCTATAGACCTTAATTCCTAGAATAAAGGATGCTTCACCTAGGTCTTTCATGGAGAATTCTTTAGGACAACCACATTTTGAACTGTGGTCAACATGGGAATATCATTTCCAATAAGGAGGATGTCATCCACGTACAATACGAGGAAGACAACAGCGCTCCCACTGACCTTTTTGAAAGACACATGGTTCCTCTTCATTTTTGATGAAACCAAATATTTTGATCACATCATTAAAATGAGTGTTCCAGCTCCGAGATGCTTGCTTAAGTCCATATATGGACCTTTGCAGCTTGCAAACCTTGTGATCAGTCATCACTGGATGTGAAACCTAGCGGCTGTTCCATATAGATATCTTCCTCAAGATATCCATTTAAGAATGCCATTTTCACGTCCATTTGCCATATTTCATAATCGAAATAGGCTGCAACAGCAAGCAATGTGCGGATGGATTTTAGCATAGCTACTGGGAAAAGGTATCCTGATAGTCAATGCCTTCGCATTGACTATAACCTTTTGCCACTAGTCTAGCCTTGAATGTCTCCACATTTCCATCTGCACCAATCTTTCTCTTGAAGATCCATTTACACCCAATAGGTACTATACCTTCTGGTGGATCTACCAAGGTCCAGACTTGGTTTGAGTGCATCGAGTCAATTTCTGACTTCATTGCCTCTAACCATTTCTCGGAGTCGATATCTGATATCGCCTCATTGTAGGTTTTGGGATCATCACCATGAGCACCATTACCTATGAGGAACATTTTCTCTACATTCCTCTGAAATAATACCTAAGTATCTTTCAGGGGATGGAAAACTCTTTTCCGATCTACGAGGTGGAGGAGGTAGTGTTCTTATTGGCTCAACCTGATTTGGTTCCATTTGGTCCTTAGCTCGTTGCTACTTGTGAGACTTTCTCATCAAGCTTGAATCTGCTTTCCAATGCCGCTATCTTGAATAAACTATTTTTCAAGAAAGATGGCATGTCGACTCACAATCACATTGTGGTCTTCTGGAATGTAGAAATAGTATCCTAATGACTCTTTAGGATATCCTATGAATCGAGCTCTAAAGGACCTAAACTCTAACTTGTCCGCTTGTTGTCTTTTGACATGAGCCGGACAACCCCAAATTCTGAGATGACTCAGACTTGGTTTCTTACCATGCCATATCTCATACGGTGTGGTAGGAACGGTTTTAGAGGAAACCCTATTCAGTAGATAAATTGAAGTTAACAATGAGTGTCCCCAAAGAAAATCAGGAAGGTCTGTGAAGCTCATCATGGATCGGAACCATATCTAATAGGGTCCGATTTCTCCATTCTGAAACTCCGTTGAGTTGAGGTGTTCCTGGTGGAGTCCATTGAGAGACTATGCCATTTTCTTTGAGATAGTCTAGAAATTTCCGGCTAAGGTATTCACCTCCTCGATCTGATCGAAGAACCTTAATGGGTTTTTCAGTTTGCTTTTTCTACTTCATGTCTGAATTCTTTGAACTTTTCAAAAGCTTCAGACTTGTGTCTCATAAGATACACATACCCATACCTAGATAGATCATCGGTAAAGGTAATGAAGTAGACAAAATTGCCTCTAGCCGGCACATCAAATGGGCCGCACACATCAGTATGTACTAGGGCAAGGAGATCTGTGGCCCTTTCCCCATGTCCTACAAAAGGGAGTTTAGTCATTTTGCCTTGAAGACAAGATTCACAAGTTGGATATGACTCGAAAGTCAATGGACTCAATAGCCCATTTTTCTCCAATTTGTTAATCCTATCTTCTGCTATATGACCTAATCTCAGGTGCCATAGATACCTATCATTTGGACTATCCCTAGGTCGTTTTGATTTTATGGCATTCACATTTTGCTCGATAGTTAAAAATAGGTACATCAATATGTAGCTGATAAAGACCGTTAATAAGAAAACCATTTGCAATTTTATTTCTTTCATAAAGAATGTTACAATGGTCCTTAAGAAAACTAATCACATAGCCTTCTAGTGCTAAGCATGAAATAGAAATCAAATTCCTGCTAGCTGCAGGCACATAATAACAGTCTTTTAAAACTAAGTCTAAACCAGATGGTAATCGAAGAGGGTATGTTCCCACGACCACTGCAGCAACTCTTGCTCCATTTTCGATGCATAGGATCATGTCACCATCCCTCAGCCTCCTGCTATCCTCAAGACCCTGCATAGAAGTGCACAAGTGAGCACTAGAACCAGAGTCAAGCACCCAACTGGATGCAGAAGAAACCGTAAGGTTAGACTCAATAACGAGCATACCTCCAGAAGGACCTTCCTTCTTCTTCTTTAGGGTGGCCAGGTAAGTAGGGCAGTTCCGCTTTCCAGTGGCCGTCATTGTTGCAATGAAAATACTTTCCTTTGTCAGCGGCCTTCTTCTTCAGCTTTGCCTTTTTCTTCTTTCCTCCTTCCACCTTTTGCTTTTTCACAGACTTCTTTTTCTTTCCAAAAGACTTTCTTTTGGAAGAAGTCCATTCCATAGCAAGAACTGAGCCTTTAGAACCTTTCATAGAAAGCTCAGCGGTAACCAGCATGTTCATTAAGTTCGGCCAAGGAATTTTGAAGTTTATGCATGTGGTAATTCATGATGAATTGCCCATATGCATCAGTCAAGGATTGCAGAATTAATATCATTCTGCAGATCCAAGTCCAACTTCACACCGAGCTTCTCAAGCTCTTCCAAGTCCTTGATCATCATCAGACAGTGATCTTGGACTGACTGCCCATCACGCATCTTAGCCTTAAAAAGTCATTTCGTGACTTGATACTTTGGCTGCGCGACTCTGTTCACCAAACATCTCCTGTAGGTGAGCCAACATTTGGCGAGCAGTCCTGATATCTTCATGTTGGCGCTGGAGCTCATCAGACATCGAGCCCAACATGTAATATCTGGCCTTATTATCTTCGTCATCCATTTTTCCAGAGACGCTCTCTGTTCAGTGGATGGACGAGCTGGTAAGGTGGGAGGGTCCTGGTCCAATACATGAGTTAACTTCTCGAAACCCAAAATAATTTTGAAGTTCCTGAGCCAATCCTTTATAATTTGGTCCGGTCAGTCTATGTGTG
This sequence comes from Cocos nucifera, assembly GCA_006176705.1. Lineage (NCBI taxonomy): Eukaryota > Viridiplantae > Streptophyta > Magnoliopsida > Arecales > Arecaceae > Cocos > Cocos nucifera. The sequence continues at coordinate 76,948 of QRFJ01001194.1, forward strand.
TCCAGGATACGTGCTAATGGGTTGGATGCAGACATTTTTCTATAGAGAGTCAAAGATTCTAGTTAGATATTGTAATTAAGACTTGACCAATTTATTTAGAAATTTTATTTTTAAATAAATTAGCTTCCACTATTTTCTCGGATCCCTACACTCCCTCTGTAGAGATGCAAAAATCTCCATGATTAATGATTTCTAGTGGGTGGTGCGGTCTCCACCAACTGACTCATCACCTCACCTAACAGTTATTGGTGATGGGTTAGCCAATGAGTGAACAACTCTTGTTCAATGATTCTCTAATCATGGTGCACCCAAACTTGGTCTCTAATTCATGAATCTCACCGTATCCAGAATATTGATCCACTCCTTAGTTAAGTCAGACCCACCATTTGCATAGACTGGATTTCCTAATTGAGTCTCTCACCGTATCCGAAATATTGAGCCCAACTCATCCTCCAGCCCATAGCATCCAATGCCTAATAGACATGGTTGCATCTTTTCGGTGCAACTGAGCCACTA
>QRFJ01001194.1:78463-124325 GCA_006176705.1 Cocos nucifera
GAGATCTTATCTCTAGCCGAGGTTGACTTGGTCGCTCGAGAGAGATCTTATCTCTATCCGAGGTTGATGGTCTTTGACCTACTCGTGTTAGGACGAGGTTCTCCTCTTGTTCCTAACATGGCAACTATTAACTACTTCTTCTCTGTCACCACATAGTTTTTGCATCTAGAAGCAATATTATTGAAAGAAAAAAAATTTATTGAAAGGAAGCTCCTGGCAACGCATCCCTGAATTTCTTGTGTTTGAGGGTCATGGTAGCATTATTCCTCCACGTTTCTTCATACGGACGACCTTTTCTATTTCACGCTGGCCTCCTCAATTTGGAGCATGCTTCTCTTGACGCTGGGAGGTGTCAAATCATCGATGTACCATGTTCCTCCCTGGGGTAATGCTGATGACATCGTGAGGTGACCGACCTTATCATTTCTGGTTATGGCAGTGCCGTTAGCCGATCTTCTCTTATCGAAGGAATTTACCCAGTCCCTCCTTCCTGACGAGCTCCTTAATTTCATCTCGGAGCTAGATGCATTTCTCAGTGTCGTGACCGTGGTCATGATGGTAGAGGCAGTACTTACTTCGATCACACTTGTTTGGGGGAGACCGTAACCCTTCTAGTCTTGGCAGCTAGTTCTTAACTTCGGTGAGAATCTGAGTTCGAGGAGCGTTAAGGGGGGCATAGTCACGGAACCTTCCGAGAGGAGGGCTTCTTCGTGCCCCTCTATCGGGGCTTCCTCGGTGGTGAGCTCGAGGAGTTCGGGCCTGCCTGCTTTCGGAGGGAGTTCGTAAGCGCGGTCGGACTTCGCTCGGCTCTCCATCGTCTGCCAGCCGCTCTCTTAAGGCTTCTTCGTCTTTCGACTTGAAGGCTTCTTCCGTATGGGCATATCTCTTGGCTCAAGCCAGCAGATCGATGAAGTCCCTGGGATACTTTTTTTCCAGGAAGAACGGTAAGTCATTTTTCTGAAGGCCGCCCTTGAGTGCGGCCATTGCAACAGACCAGTCCAAGTTTCGAACCTCCAATGCCGCGGCGTTAAACCGAGTGATGTAAGCCCGGATGGATTCCCCCCACTTCTGCTTGACATTCATCAAGGAATCCAAACCTCGGCATGGACATCGTCTACTGATGAAGTGAGCCACGAACTAACTACTCATCTAGTTAAAAGAGAAGATCGTACTCGGCTTCAATGTCGAATACCAATTTTTAGCTACTCCCTTTAAGGTAGATGGGAAAGCTCGGCACAGTATGGTGTCTGAAGCACCATGGAGTAGCATCATGACATGGAAGACCTCTAGATGATCAACCGGATCAGAAGTTCCATCATAGCTTTCAAGTTGAGGGAGCTCAAAGTTTGGTGGAATGGGTTCTTATATAATTTGGAGGGAGAAAGAAGGTTCGGCATGGACGTCGGCATGATGAGCCGGGGCAATGCAGTCGAGCTCTTCAATCCACTGGTCCATCTCCTGCAGTCCGTAATCGAGGGCGTCATCTTGGTTGCAGATCTTGGGAGGCTTCTGACTACAAATGGGGAAGGTCTCCCCCAGAAGAGAACTATGATCTGAACATGGATCCCCGGCTCTCTGCTTCTCCTTTTCAGGGACGACGGGTATGTTGGCCCTGGTACTCTTCTTTGGGGTCGATTTTCGATATTCCGATGGTGGGTTTCCTGGTGGAGTCACCATCGGGGGCTGCTGTATAGCCTGCATTGCCTCCGTGAGGCCATGGACTTATCGGACAAGCAGGTCGAACTACTTCACATCCACCGTGGGTACAGGTGGAACCTGAGCTGCCGGGACTGAAGCAGGAACAGATGGATCTGGATGGGATCGGGCCACGACGGCCGCCAAGCGCTGAGTCAAAGCTCTCCTAGGAGGCATTTTCTCCTAAGAAAAGAACTCTAGTGAGGAAGAAGAGAGATCTCTAGAGAGAGAGAAATCATCGCCGAGCACTCCTTTAAGAATAAGGGAACCTCGGAGGTATGGGGTTCCCTTCCTCCAGCGCCAATCTGTTGACGCAGAATCTAGTCGTCGTCGGAATTAGTGGGAGCAGAGGTGGACGAGGTGGCCACCAAGGACCTACAAAATGAAGTTCCATCCAGAGTCGATAGGGGGTGGCTCCGGCATGACCCTCCGACGATCGAGTTAGCTTTGGCCAATAGGAATGGAGTGCTCAAGGATGATTTCTATAGAGCTTAGAGAAGAGGAGAGCTTAGAGATCGGAGGTTGGAGGTTTGAGTTAGCATATCTAGAGAGTCCTTTTTATAGGTGGAGCTTGATCGTGACAGCTGTAGCCACGTGCTGGTGGGCCGCTCGAGGTCTGGTGGAGTCAGTCCCAGGGGAAGGCGCCGTCTGCAGTGGGTTGATGGTGACAGCCATCGCCGCTTGGTGGTGGGTCACTGTCGCTTGTGGCAGACTGATGGTGATGGCTGCAGCTGTCATAGTACTGAGCCGCTCGAGGTCGAATGAAGGGTTGAAGGGCTTCGACGTGTACCCATTTTGGAGGAGTTCAGACTCCTAAAGAGGAAGCTCGAAAGGAGTTCGACTCTCGTAGGCATCTAGCTGGAGGTGCGCGGCTATGGCTCGATCATTGGAGAGTTCGATCGATGAGAAGTCCGATCGAAGGATGCCCACCGAGGAGTTTGCTGAGAAGTTTGGCCGAGGGACGACTGCTGAGGAGTTCGACCACTGGAAGTCCCAAGGAGCTCGGCCGACTGAAGGGACCACCGCTTGAGGTGTTCGGCCAAGGGACGACCATTGAGGAGTTTGATCGGGGGACGACTGCCGAGGAGTTCGATCGTTGGGAGTCCAAAGGAGCTCAACCGACTGAAGGGACGGCCGCTTGAGGAGTTCGGCCGAGGGACGACCGTTGAGGAGTTCGGCCAGGGGACGACTACTGAGGAGTTCGACCATTGGGAGTCCGAAGGAGCTCGGTCGCTGAGGAGTTCAGCTAAGACCCGACCGCTGAGGCTCTTTCGTGGCTACTGGTTGCTTTAGGCTGAGCATCGAACTAAACTTTGGTAGGAGCGGGGTTTATCCCCAACATGAATCATCATTACCACTAACTCAAGGGATGTATCACAGACACTAAATACACTTATGTGATAGAAAATAATCTATTTTATTATTTATAGTCAAAATTATAATTTTGCCCTTAGAAGTGTATTACAAGTGTCAGCCAATTCTGGCTTCTAGGGCACATATATCTAACAAACTCCCACTTGACCTAAAGCCAATTGGCTACAAATCTAAGTCCTATCTTCTCAAGGTGGGCTTCGATCTTTTGCTGGCCCAATGGCTTTGTAAGTGGATCCATCGTATTATCTGTGGAGTCGACTCTCTTGACCTCGACGTAACCCTTCTCGACGGTAATCGCGGATGAGGTGGTATCGCCGCTCGATGTGCTTGGATTTTTGGTGAGACCTCGGCTCCTTAGCAAGGGCTATGGCGCCATTGTTGTCGCAGTACAGAGGAATGGCATCTGATGGCATCACTCCGATCTCCACGGCAAACTTCTTGTACCAGAATGCCTCCTTCGTAGCTTCTGATGCAGCGATATATTCTGCTTCCATGGTGGAATCTGCTATCACAGTCTTGCTTGAAACTTTTTCAACTGACAGCTCCACCATTGCACACAAACAGACTCCCAGATGTCGACTTTCGATCATCTACATCGGACATGAAAGTCCGAGTCTGTGTATCCCTGAACTTGGAGTTCTCCATTACCAAAGACCAACATCATATCCTTAGTTCTTCTCAAGTACTTAAGGATACATTTCACAGAAGTCCAGTGTTCTTCACCTGGATTTGACTGATATCTGCTTGTGACACTCACAGCATGGGCTATATCAGGTCGTGTACATAGCATGGCATACATGAGGCTCCCTATTGCAGAAGCATAAGGGATCTTGCTCATGCGTTCTATTTCCTCAGGTGTGCTAGGGCACATCTTCTTGGAAAGATGAATACCATGTCTGAAGGGTATTAATCCCCTCTTAGAGTTTTCCATACTAAACCTCTTTAGTACTTCCTCTATGTACATCTTCTGTGAAAGTCCTAGCATCCTATTCGGTCTATCCCTATAGACCTTAATTCCTAGAATAAAGGATGCTTCACCTAGGTCTTTCATGGAGAATTCCTTAGGACAACCACATTTTGACTGATGGTCAACATGGGAATATCATTCCCAATAAGGAGGATGTCATCCACGTACAATACGAGGAAGACAACAGCGCTCCCACTGACCTTTTTGAAAACACATGGTTCCTCTTCATTTTTGATGAAACCAAACTATTTTGATCACATCATTGAAAATGAGTGTTCCAGCTCCGAGATGCTTGCTTAAGTCCATATATGGACCTTTGCAGCTTGCAAACCTTGTGATCAGTATCACTGGATGTGAAACCTAGCGGCTGTTCCATATAGATATCTTCCTCAAGATATCCATTTAAGAATGCCATTTTCACGTCCATTTGCCATATTTCATAATCGAAATAGGCTGCAACAGGCAAGCAATGTGCGGATGGATTTTAGCATAGCTACTGGGGAAAAGGTATCCTGATAGTCAATGCCTTCGCGTTGACTATAACCTTTTGCCACTAGTCTAGCCTTGAATGTCTCCACATTTCCCATCTGCACCAATCTTTCTCTTGAAGATCCATTTACACCCAATAGGTACTATACCTTCTGGTGGATCTACCAAGGTCCAGACTTGGTTTGAGTGCATCGAGTCAATTTCTGACTTCATTGCCTCTAAGCCATTTCTCGGAGTCGATATCTGATATCGCCTCGTTGTAGGTTTTGGGATCATCACCATGAGCACCATTACCTATGAGGAACATTTTCCTCTACATCCTCTGAAATAATACCTAAGTATCTTTCAGGGGGATGGGAAAACTCTTTTCCGATCTACGAGGTGGAGGAGGTAGTGTTCTTATTGGCTCAACCTGATTTGGTTCCACTTGGTCCTTAGCTCGTTGCTGCTTGTGAGACTTTCTCATCAAGCTTGAATCTGCTTTCCAATGCCGCTATCTTGAATAAACTATTTTTCAAGAAAGATGGCATGTCGACTCACAATCACATTGTGGTCTTCTGGAATGTAGAAATAGTATCCTAATGACTCTTTAGGATATCCTATGAATCGAGCTCTAAAGGACCTAAACTCTAACTTGTCCGCTTGTTGTCTTTTGACATGAGCCGGACAACCCCAAATTCTGAGATGACTCAGACTTGGTTTCTTACCGTGCCATATCTCATACGGTGTGGTAGGAACGGTTTTAGAGGGAACCCTATTCAGTAGATAAATTGAAGTTAACAATGAATGTATCCCCAAAGAAAATCAGGGAGGTCTGTGAAGCTCATCATGGATCGAACCATATCCAATAGAGTCCGATTTCTCCATTCTGAAACCCCGTTGAGTTGAGGTGTTCCTGGTGGAGTCCATTGAGAGACTATGCCATTTTCCTTGAAGATAGTCTAGGAATTTCCGGCTAAGGTATTCACCTCCTCGATCTGATCGAAGAACCTTAATGGGTTTTCCAGTTTGTTTTTCTACTTCATGTCTGAATTCTTTGAACTTTTCAAAAGCTTCAGACTTGTGTCTCATAAGATACACATACCCATACCTAGACAGATCATCGGTAAAGGTAATGAAGTAGACAAAATTGCCTCTAGCCGGCACATCAAATGGGCCGCACACATCAGTATGTACTAGGGCAAGGAGATCTGTGGCCCTCTCCCCATGTCCTAACAAAAGGGAGTTTAGTCATTTTGCCTTGAAGACAAGATTCACAAGTTGGATATGACTCGAAAAGTCAATGGACTCAATAGCCCATTTTTCTCCAATTTGTTAATCCTATCTTCTGCTATATGACCTAATCTCAGGTGCCATAGATATCTGTCGTTTGGACTATCCCTAGGTCGTTTGGCATTCACGTTTTGCTCGATAGTTAAAAATAGGTACATCAATATGTAACTGATAAAGACCATTAATAAGAAAAACCATTTGCAATTTTATTTCTTTCATAAAGAATGTTACAATGGTCCTTAAAGAAGGTAATCACATAGCCTTCTTGTGCTAAGCATGAAACAGAAATCAAATTCCTGCTAGCTGCAGGCACATAATAACAGTCTTTTAAAACTAAGTCTAAACCAGATGGTAATCGAAGAGGGTATGTTCCCACGGCTACTGCAGCAACTCTTGCTCCATTACCGATGCGTAGGATCATGTCTCCATCCCTCAGCCTCCTGCTATCCTCAAGACCCTGCATAGAAGTGCACAGATGAGCACTAGAACCAGAGTCAAGCACCCAACTGGATGCAGAAGAAACCGTAAGGTTAGACTCAATAACGAGCATACCTCCAGAAGGACCTTCCTTCTTGTTCTTTAGGGTGGCCAGGTAAGTAGGGCAGTTCCGCTTCCAATGGCCGTCGCTGTTGCAATGGAAACACTTTCCTTTGCCATCGGCCTTCTTCTTCGGCTTCTGCCTTTTTCTTCTTTCCTCCTTCCACCTTTTGCTTTTTCACAGACTTCTTTTTCTTTCCATAAGACTTTCTTTTGGAAGAAGTCCGTTCCATAGCAAGAACTGAGCCTTTAGAACCTTTCATAGAAAGCTCAGCGGTAACCAGCATATTCATTAACTTCGGCCAAGGAATTTTGAAGTTTATGCATGTGGTAATTCATGATGAATTGCCCATATGCATCAGTCAAGGATTGCAGAATAATATCGTCATTCTGCAGATCCAAGTCCAACTTCACACCGAGCTTCTCAAGCTCTTCCATGTCCTTGATCATTGTCATCAGACAGTGATCTTGGACTGACTGCCCATCACGCATCTTAGCCTTAAAAAGTCATTTTCGTGACTTGATATTTGGCTGCGCGACTCTGTTCACCAAACATCTCCTGCAGGTGAGCCAACATTTGGCGAGCAGTCCCGATATCTTCATGTTGGCGCTGGAGCTCATCAGACATCGAGCCCAACATGTAGTATCTGGCCTTATTATCTTCGTCAATCCATTTTTCCAGAGACGCTCTCTGTTCAGTGGATGGACGAGCTGGTAAGGTGGGAGGGTCCTGGTCCAATAACATGTGTTAACTTCTCTGAACCCAAAATAATTTTGTAGTTCCTGAGCCAATCTTTATAATTGGGTCCAGTCAGTCTATGTGTGTCTAGGATACGTGCCAGTGGGTTGGACGCAGACATTTTCCTGTAGAGAGTCAAAGATTCTAGTTAGATACTGTAATTTTGACTTGACCAATTTATTTAGGGATTTTATTTTTAAACAAATTAGCTCCCACTATTTTCTCGGATCCCTACACTCCCTCTGTAGAGATGCGAAAAATCTCCACGATTGAATGATTTCTAGTGGGTGGTGCGGTCTCACCAACTGACTCATCACCTCACCTAACAGTTATTGGTGATGGGTTAGCCAATGAGTGAACAACTCTTGTTCAATGATTCTCTAATCATGGTGCACCCAAACTTGGTCTCTAATTCATGAATCTCACCGTATCCGGAATATTGATCCACTCCTTAGTTAAGTCAGACCCACCATTTGCATAGACTGGGTTCCTAATTGAGGTCTCTCACCGTATCCGGAAATATTGAGCCCAACTCATCCTCCAGCCCATAGCATCCAATGCCTAATAGACATGGTTGCATCTTCCCGGTGCAACTGAGCCACTGTATCCAGCCGAGAACAATCAACCCCGGGAAGGGCCCGCACATCTACAATGGTGGAAGACCTCAGACTTAATCTTTTCTTAGGGAGAATTGATTCAGGTCTCATTAAACTAGACTTGGCATTAGTCATAACAATTATGACTAACCTAGTGGCATGGGTTAGCTCGGATTATTGACCACCTCAGATCAGAACTGTGTCAACAGATATGGCCAGGTAAGTGAGACCGGTGGAAGGAATATGCCATTAACTCGCACAAGAACGCATTCAGGTCGAGTAGCTTCCAATTAAAAACCAGTCGGTCGTATCTGTGCCAAACTTACCTTAGACACCAAATTGTTGAGTCAGAACCAATTGGGTTAGCCTACAATCCAGACTCTAACCTCTGAGCCTAATTAGGTCTTGCTTGATCGTGACTCGATCTCTTGACCCAGACTTAATCCTATTAGGCTGGTCAATTTAAGCATTGTTGATCCCATCTAACCAACTCTTGATTCGGTTTGATCAACCGCTTAGACCTAATTGAGCTACCCAAGCCCGAACCCAGTATTATGAATATGTCTTAGATCTGAAATTCTCAATTTTAGACCTAATTAATATTCCATAAACTTAATTCTTAATTAAGTTGGGTTCATAAACAAAATATGCACAATAAATCCTAGGGTTTCAGGATCTAGGGTTTTGCAGAAAGTAAGTTTTGGGTTTCTGATTAAGGACGAACACGCAGCACCCCTACACGTCATAAGAACACCCCATCGAATGGGAAGAGAGGGCCTTTAAACCCTTCTTCGTTCTTATGACCGGACGGCCAAGAGGAACGCCTTAATCAGGAACATGTAAATACAAAACAGTATAGATACAATAATATACAAATTTAGATCTATATCATATATCTCATATAAAAATAGATCTAATCATGGCATATTTTGCATATACATCTCATGTATCAAATCATGCATGTTTTCAGATCTAAATTATCTCATAATAATCTAAAAAATTAGATTTAAATTGATCTAATCAAAATAAATTCTAATCTAGACCTAATTATGTAGAACTATTCTACAACTAGTCTAGACATGCATCTATCATATCTCATATGATATTTAAAATTAAATAATTTTTATTTGCTATTTTTCAGATGTTATTATAACACTTATAATATCAGAAAATAGTAAATAAGAAGATCTAAAATATGATTTAATCAATTAAATCAAAGACATGCATCAAACTATTCTACTATAGAACTATTCTATTCCTAGAACTAGTCATGCATATCTCATACATGTTAGATCTAGATCCAAATCATTTAATTTTTTTAATTTTTCTGATTTCAGATCTGATCACATCTCATGTGACATCTGAAATCACTATTTTCTTAATTAAAATTAAATTAAAATCAGATCTAAACAAATTTTAACAACCATGGCTCTGATACCAGTTGAAGGAAAAATCCTGATTTCCCGGGTCCAGGTTCGTCCAGATCTGATTAGATCAAGAGATATATTTCAAAAATTTTCTCTCATGATCTAATCAGATCTAATATTTTTTATTTTCAGATCTAATTCTTATTATTTTAATAATTAAAATAAAATAAAATAAATTAAATTTCAATTATTTAATTTACCTGATTTGGGTAATCCTATTACCCTGTAGATGATCCTGATTGCAAGCGGAAGGTTCTGGATCTCAGCCACGCAAGCGCCTGGCCCTCTACCGGTATCCACTCGGGTTGGATCTAGGAGATCCTCTTCTTCTCTATCACACCTCCAAAAATCAGATCTGGATCTGATCTGGAGGATCTTCAAAACTCCTTTTGAAGATCTGCAGTCGTCCTTTTGCAGCAGCGCAGCCTTCTTGCTTTTGATCGCCTTTCCTTGATCTGAATCGCACCAATCAAGTCCAAAACCCAACTTTTTGGACGTGGAGAGGAAGGGAGAAGGGAGATGGTGGCATGGAGAAGGGAGAGAGGCAGCCTTGGGGCGTGTCTTGGAAGAGGAGTTCTTAAAAGGTTGGGCGCAGATAGGTCTTATTTATAGACTCTTGCTGATCCAACTCCTCTTCCTCCCAACCAATCACAACCCTTTGTGAAATCAGATCTAAATCTGATTGGTGGGATGACATCACCTAATCCAATCAGAGAGAGACCCATAGGATTCCTCCTTAGATGGGCGCCTAAGACCAGTCAAACTAGGATTCTTAAGGGCCACTCTAAGTTGGAATCCAAAAAGCAACCTGGAGTCCCATCCGTATGGGACTCCTAGGCATCCCTATCCACTTGGGCTGCACGCCACCCTTGGCGTGCGCCCTCTTCTCCTTGCCAGGTTCTGGCAGAGGGGACAAGCCCCCACCAGCTCTCCAATAGGTGCATGACACATGTGGTCAAAAGTCAAAGGGTCAATGGTCAACGTTTGACCAGTCAAAGGTAGACAAAAAAAGTCAAAGAACAAGAAATGGCAGGTGACCAAAAATGGCAGGTTATCTCATTAAAATAAGACAACCTTTTCTGACTTGGACAACCTCCAGTCAGACCATATGAAAGGTACCTGATTGAGCACAAACTCCTTTGGCTCAGTCAGAGACAACTTATTTATGATAGTAAAAGAAGAACGTTAGGTTCAATCGAGTGCTAGCACGATTTTCCTTGAACCTAATTGAATCTCATTCAGATCAATTGAACTAGATCAGTTAGTCAATTGATGATCACCAGATTCAAACCCTTGTTTGTGTGACCCAGTTAGGTTCAGTTCTGTATGGTAATGGGATATGTCATGATCTCTATCATAGACATCATCGAAACTCCTTTCGATGGATCAGAAACTCTTCTGATTCGAGACAGCTAGAATGATCGATCATCTAAATCATTCTAATTGCTCCCAAAATCCACCAGTGACACCTAGCAGTATATGGTGGCAACCCATCAGAGCTGAATGCGAACCTCTTGGTGCAGCTACCTGTGTGATTAAGTTCTTCTATCTTGAGCCCCGATCAGATTAGGGTTAAGGTGAACTCGTCAAACCCTAGTCTCTGTCATATGATGTAATCATTCGATTCGAGTCCAATGTGAAAATCTAAATAGAAACTCTTTCTATTATTTCACTCTACCATGGCCATGGATCTTCTGGACTTGATTCTCATGATCATCATAGGGCTGCTCCTCTATACCACCGAGGTAGATAGATTCCATCTTGATGCAATCCAGTTTCCTACAATGAACATGCTATAGCCAACATACACCTCAGGGTTCCATATGGCTAGGAGACCGAGTAATGGTGTAGTCAAACTATAACACCCTCAAGGTGAACTGCCGATGCATCTCAGGTCAAAGAACCAGACACACTACTGCAGCATCGAGTCAGTCATTGACGAGAAGGTAGACTTTCCTAATGACTACTCGAGGTGGTCACGCTCAGTGCCCTCGTTCTCTAACGAGTACCTGTACTCTCGCTCCGGTGTCTCCACACCGTAGACTCAAGACTCATCTACTAAAGAGAAGCGATTGTACACCAACCTTCCAGGATCAATCACCATCCTCGTGATGATCCTATGGTCGGGAGCATTTTATGAGTTAATAAATGAAAATTCATGTCTTAAGTTTTCAACTTTTGAAAATAAGAATTATCATTACCACTAACTCAAGGAATGTATCACAGATATTAAATACACTTATGTGATAGAAAATAATTTATTTTATTATTTATAGTCAAAAATATAATTTTGCCCTTAGAAGTGTATTACAAGTGTCAGCCAATTCTGACTTTTAGGACATACATATCTAACAAGCAGGAGGCTGAGGGATGGTGAGATGATCCTGCGCGTCAAAGAAAAAATTGCTGCCATGGTGGTGGAAACATACCCTTTTCGGCTACTATCTAGTTTAGATTTAATTTTAAAAGACTGTTATTATGTACCTACAGCAAGCAGGAATTTGATTTTTGTTTCATGCCTAGCACTAGAAAGCTATGTACTTAGTTTTCTTAAGGACCATTGTAACATTCTTTATGAAAGAAATAAAATTGCAAGTGGTTTCCTTACTAACGATCTTTACCAGTTACATATTGATGTATCTATTTTTAATATCAAGCAAAATGTGAATGCCATGAAATGACCTAGGGATAGTCCAGATGATAGATATCTATGGCACCTAAGACTAAGTCATATAGCAGAAGATAAGGTTAACAAATTGGAGAAAATTGGACTATTGAGTTTGTTGACTTTCGAGTCATATCCAATTTATGAATCTTATCTTCATGGCAAAATGACTAAGCTCCCTTTTGTAGGATATGGGGAAAGGGCCACGAATCTTCTTGCCCTAGTACATACTGATGTGTGTGGCCCATTTGACGTGCCGACTAGAGGCAACTTTGTCTACTTCATAATCTTTACCGATGATTTATCTAGGTATGGATATGTGTATCTTATGAGACACAAGTTTGAAGCTTTTAAAAAGTTCAAAGAATTTATACATGAAGTAGAAAAGCAAACAGAAAAACCCATCAAAGTTCTTCGATTAGATCGAGGAGGTGAATACCTTAGTCGAAAATTTTTGGACTATCTCAAGAAAAATGATATAGTCTCTCAATGGACTCCACTTGAAATACCTCAACTCAACGAAATTTCAAAATGGAGGAACCGAATCCTATTAGATATGGTCCGATCCATGATGAGCTTCACAGACCTCCCTGATTATCTTTGGAGATACTGTTTGTTAACTGCAATATACTTACTGAATAGGATTTCTTCTAAAACTGTTCCTACTACATCGTATGAGGTATGGTATGGTAAGAAACTAAGTCTGAGTTATCTCAGAATATGGGATTGTCCGGCTCATGTCAAAAGATAACAAGCAGATAAGTTAGACTTTAGATCCTTTAAAGCTCGATTTATAGGATATCCTAAAGAGTCATTAGGATATTATTTCTATATTCTAGAAGATCACAATGTGATTATGAGTCGACATGCCATTTTTTCTTGAAAAATAGTATATTCAAGATAACGGCATTGAAAAGCAGATCAAGCTAGATGAGAAAGTCTCATAAGAGCAATGAGTTAAGGACCAAATGGAACCAAATCAGGTAGAGCCAATACAATCACTACCTCCTCCATCTTGTAGATCGAAAAAGATTTTCTGTCCTCCTGAGAGGTACTTAGGTACCATTTTAGAGAAAATAGAGAAAATATTTCTCATAGATAATGGGGTTCATGGTCATGATCCCAAAATCTATAATGAGGCAATATCAGATATCGACTTCGAGAAGTGGTTAGAGGTAATGAAGTCAGAAATTAATTCGATGCACTCAAACGAAGTCTGAACCTTGGTAGATTCACCAAAAGATATAGTACCTATTAGGTATAAATGGATCTACAAGAAAAAGATTGGTGCAGATAGAAATGTGGAGACATTTAAAGCTAGATTAGTGGCAAAAGGTTATAGTCAGCATGAAGGCATTGACTATCAGGATATCTTTTCGTCAGTAGCTATACTAAAATTTATCCACACATTGCTTTCTGTAGCAGCCTATTTCAATTATAAAATATGGCAAATGAACATAAAAATAGCATTCTTAAATGGATATCTTGAGGAAGATATCTATATGGAACAGCCGCTAGGTTTCACATCCAATGATGATGATCACAAGATATGCAAGCTACAAAGGTTCATATATGGACTTAAGCAAGCATCTTGAAGCTGGAACACTCATTTTAATGATGTGATCAAATTACTTGGTTTGATCAAAAATGAGGAGGAGCCATGTGTCTTCAAGAGGTCAGTGGAAGCGCTGTTGTCTTTCTCGTATTGTATGTGGATGATATCCTTCTTATTGGGAATGATATTCCCATGTTGACCGTAGTTAAAATGTGGTTATCCAAAGAATTCTTCATGAAAGATCTAGGAGAAGCATCCTTTATTCTGGAAATTAAGGTCTATAAAGATAGACCGAATAGGATGCTAGGACTTTCACAGAAGATGTACATAGAGGAAGTGCTAAAGAGGTTTATCATGAAAAACTCTAAGAGGGGATTAGTACCCTTCAGACATGGTATTCATCTTTTCAAGAAAATATGCCCTAGCACATTGAGGAAATAGAACGCATGAGCAAGATCCCTCATGCTTCAGCAATAGAGAGCCTCATGTATGCCATGTTATGTACATGACCTGATATAGCCCATACTGTGAGTGTCATGAGCAGATATCAGTTGAATCTAGGTGAAGAACACTAAACTTCTATGAAATGTATCCTTAAGTGCTTGAGAAGGATTAAGGATATGTTGTTGGTCTTTGGTAATGGAGAACTCCAAGTCCAGGGGTATACAGACTCGAATTTTTTGTCTGATGTAGATGATTGAAAGTTGACATCTGAGAGTCTATTTGTGTGTAATGGTGGAGATGTCAGTTGAAAAACCAAATAGACAGCGATAGCATATTACACCATGAAAGCAAAATACATTGCTGCGTTAGATGCCGCAAAGGAGGCATTCTGGTACAAAAAATTTATCATAGAGATCAGAGTGATGCTATCAGATGCCATCCCTCTATACTGTGATAATAATGGCACCATAGCCCTTGCTAAGGAGTCGAGGTCTCACTAGAAATTCAAGCACATCGAGCAACGATACCACCTCATCCATAATTACCTCGAGAAAGATTACGTCGATGTCAAGAGAGTCGACTTCGTAGGCAATGCGGCAGACCCACTTACAAAGCCGTTGGGCTAGTAGAAGATTGAAGCCCATCTTGAGAAGATGGGACTCAAATTTGTAGCCAATTGACTTTAGATCAAGTGGAAGATTGTTAGATATGTGTGCCTTAGAAGCTAGAATTGGCTGACACTTTCAATGCACTTCTAGGGATAAAATTATAATTTTAACTATAAATAATAAAATGATTTATTTTTTATTATAAATGTGTATTTAGTGTTCGTGATGCATCCCTTGAGTTAATGGTAATGATAATTCTTATTTTCAAGAGTTGAAAATTTAAGACAAGAATTTTTATTTATTAACTCATAAAATACTCCCGACCTTAGGATCATCATGAGGATGATGATTGATCCAGAAGATTGGTGTACAATCACTTCTTTATGGTAGATGAGTCTTGAGTCTATGGTGTAGAGACACCGAAGCGAGAGTACAGTTACCCATTAGAGAATGAGGGCACTGAGCGTGACCATCTCGAGCAGTCATAAGGAAGTTTACCTTCTCATCGATGACTGACTCAAAGCTGCAGTGGTGTATCTGATTCTTTGACCTAAGGTGCATCAACAGTTCACCTTGAGGGTGTTATAGTTTGACTACACCATGACTCGGTCTCCTAACCATTTGGAATTCTAAGGTGTATGTTGGCTATAGCATGTTCATCATAGGAATTGGATTGCACCAAGAGGGAATCTATCTACCTCGGTGGATGAGGAGCATCCCTATGATGATCATGAGAATCAAGTTCTTAAGCCTATGGCCATGGCAGTGTGAAATAATAGAAAGATTTTTTATTAAGGTTTTCACATTGGACTTGAATCAAATGATTAAATCATATGATAGAAATTAGGATTTGATGAGTTCACCTTAACGCTAATCTGATCGGGGCTCAAGATAGAAGAACATAGTCATACAGGTAGCTACATCGAGAGATTCATTTTTAGTTTTGATGGGTTGCCACCATATACTGCTAGGTGTCGCTGGTGGATTTTGGAAGCAATTAAAATGATTTAGATGATCGATCATTCTAGTTGTCTGAATCAGAAATGTTCTGATCCATTGAAAGGTGTTTCGGTGATGTCAATGATAGAGATCATGACATATCCCATTACCATACAAAATTGAACCTAACTGGATCACACAAACAAGGGTTTGGATCTAGATATCATCAATTGGACTAATCCAATTTAATTAATTTGAATTAGATTCAATTAGGTTCAAGAAAATCATGCTAGCACACGATTGAGCCTAATGTTCTCCTTCTACTATCATTAAAAGTTATCTCGACTGAGCCAAATATATTTATGCTCACTCAAGTATCATTACTTGGTCTGACTAGAGCTTGTCCAAATCAGAAAAGGATTGTCTTAATTTATGAGATAAATTTGAGACAACACCTGCCATTTTCCATCACATGCTACTTCTTGTCTTTTGACTTTGGTCAAACATTGACCTTTGACCCTTGGACATCTGCCCATTTATCATGCACCCATGGGAGAGTAGATAAGGGCTTGTCCCCTTGCTAGAAATTAGAGAGGAAGGGATGCATGCCTAAGGAGGCGTGCGCCCATGGATAGGGACGACTGGAGTCCCATATGGATGAGACTCCAGGTTGCTTCATTGAATCAACTTAGGAAGATGCCTAAGACTCAGCTTTGATCGATCTTGGAACCACCTAAGGATAAATTGAGGGGGTTCTCATCTGATTGGATCAGGTGATGTCATCCCACCAATCAGATTTAGATCTGATTGCACGAAGCAACGTGATTGGCCGAGATGATGTGGCACTACATGATGCAGCAGGGTTTATATAAACCCTATCTGCGCCCAACTTTTAATGAGTTCTCTCTTAGCCCATGCCCCAAGGCTACCCCTCTCCCTACTCCACACCATCTTCTGGTTCTCTCTCTCCTCTCTATGCCCAAGGGAAGTTGGGCTCCAGTTTGGGGCGATCCAAGCAAGAAAAAGATGACAAGAAAGGAAGAAGGCAGCACTACTACAGAGATGACTGCTGATCCTCAGAAGGAGTTTTGAAGATCCTCCAAATCAGATCCAGATCTGATATTTGGAGAAGTGACAAAGAAGAAGAAGATCTTCAGATCCAGCTTGAGTGGATACCGATAGAAGCCAAGCGCTTGCATGACTAGATCTAGAACCATAGGCAATTAGCAGGATCATCATAGGGTAATCTGATTACCCAACAAAAGGTACAAATTAAAGTAGATTTAATTTATTTTTATTTTATTTTATTAGATCTAAAAAATTAGATCTAAAAAATCTTAGATCTAATTTGGATACATGAGAGAAATTTTTGAATATCTCTCTTGATCCAATCAGATCTGAACGAACCTGATACGAAAAATCAGAATTTTCCCTTCACTAGTTGCATAACTTAAAATTAATTATTTATAAATGATAAAAAATTAAAATAAATTAAATATTAAAAACTATAATATGTAAAATCAACCTGTACTAGCTAGTTTGACTACCTGATCATCATGAGAAGCCGATGCATCGGCATCTCCTTATGCAAGCCTCGGAGGTCATCCTCCTGGTGCCATATCTGTATCAAATAATATATTAGAGACAATATAATATTTGATAAAAATTATATCAATACTAAATAATATATGAAATTTAAGATATGAGTTTCTTAAAAAATTACATATTATCAATCAATGTCTGTATCTTCATCAGGAGGATTATTGATATCTTCATCATCATAATCCATCAATGTATAATCTTCCTCTTCATCATTTATGAAGTTGTCATCACTATCATCATGATCGTCCAACACGTTCAGATTTAATTTGCTAACATCAATATTATTAGGTTGCATGTCATCCCTACTTAGAGGAGATGTGCTTCTAATGTCGATATTATACTATCCCAAGTCAGCTGTATTCTGTTCCTCCTGAAAGAAATCCTCATCTATTTCTATTTCAGAATGAACACATATGTCATAAACACCCCTTGGTGCAATCTTTTGTACAATATGCCATTCACCCTTATATCTCATATCTTTTAGGTATAATACCTATTTTGCCTGACTAGCGAGTATGAAAAGATCCAATTGATACCATGTTCTCACAAAGTTGACGCTTGTAAAGTATGCATCTTTATGAAAACCCATCCTATTATTGTTGATATCCCACCATTGGTATTTAAATAGGTAAACAAATCATTTTGACCCATATCTTAACTATATAATGTCGGAAAGGATACCATAATATTCAATCTCATTATGTCCATTGGTTTTTAATGTCAAAATTCCACTATTTTGAGTCCGCCGCTGCATATCATGCTTCCTTGTATGAAATCTCATACCACCAATAATACATGAGCTATAACAAGAAATCCTAGGATTGAGGTGGCATACCAAATCATATAATTCCTCAGTTGCACCATCTTCTTTATTATGATATATTAACATCATCTACAACAACATATACATAAGTTAAAATAAATTAGACTATGTACACATTACATGTAATAAAAAGTTGAATAAAACTATTATTGTGCTTACACGTTGTCTGAACCAAGCTGCGAACTTCCTTCGATATCATCCCTTGATATCTCTATTATTTTGTTGCAATAATACATCTCCATGCTCTCTACAATAAATACATGCTTATTATTTAATTTTTCTTATGAAAAATATATAATATTGATTATGTAAAGATACTTAATCCATAAAATGATAGAATTTTTTGTAATTATTTAGTACATAGAAATGCACCAGCTCATATTCTTGTATGTCCATATGTTTGTACTTTTTTTCACTAATGGGATGAACATTAATCCAAAAAATAAATAATGTTGATTCAATGTTGGCCCACTCCTTATCTGCATTGCACTCTTCATGATTGAATCATGTTTTCACATCATCGAGGTACATCGAATAGAATGTAAGACACTCTATGGAGATATATGCTTCCACAATTGATCCTCTTGGACGTGCTTTATTTCGTACATATTGTTTCAATTTATATAAGAATCTACACATGCAAAATGATAAAAAATATGTAATTATTTTTTTGTTATGATTGTAAATTAAGTAAAGAAATCAGGTTTTTTGTAACATTATTATCATTCGACAGGATATATCCATCGGTACTGAACTGGCCAGACAAGCAAAGCCTTTCTTAGAAGATGAACAGTCAAGTGTACCATAATATCGAGAAATGATGGTGGAAAATTTTTTTTCAGCTTACACAACAATAGGGCAATATCTAATTGAAGCTTCTCAAGTATATGAACTTGGAGTTTTCGACAACATAATTCTCAAAAGGAAATACCCAATTCAATAAGTGCATTCTATACCTCTATGGTGGAGAAGCCATGCATCACAACAGGTATAAGATACTGCAACAGTACATGAGAGTCATGACTCTTCATACCCGAGATACTACCATCTTCCAAGTTCATACGGCTTGAAATGTTGGAGGCAAAGCTATAAGGAAAGTTTACAATTTTTAACTACTCATAGAAATTTCTTTTCTCATTATCATGCAATGTATAACTTGCAGTTGGCATTAAGAATTTTCCATCATCATGGGGCACCAAGTGCAACTCATGCCGTATTCCCTTTCTTTTCAGCTCTAGCCGAGAATTTAGATTATCTTTTATTTTTTCTTTGATGTTAAGAAGTGTCTTGATAACATTATCACAAATATTCTTCTCAATGTGTATGATATCCAAATTATGATGATGTAGGACATGTTGCCAATAAGATAATTCAAAAAATATGCTCCACTTCATCCAGTTCAACTCTGATTCATTATGCTTTCGCTTGTGACTCCTAGAAATTTTATCAAATTTAACACTACGAATGGCCTCTAGTTGTGCCAATATGTCATCTCCGCTCATCATACAAGGTGGCCCACACATCTCTGACTTTCCATTGAAGCATCGATTCTAATGAATTCTCCAAGAATGATTAGATGGTAAAAACCTACGATGACCTATATAGGTAATTTTTCTTCTATACTTCAGTCCAATGGAGTAGCCATCACCATTACAAATTGGACATGCCAAATATCCTTTTGTGCTCTATCTAGATAGGTTGCCATATGCCAAAAAATTATTAATTGTCCACATTATCATCACATGCAATCGAAAGTTTCTTTTACTAACTGAATCATATGTTTCAACACCAATCTCTTAAAGTTCTCTCAATTCATTGATTAAGGGTCACAGATAAACATCTATCTCATTACCAGGAGCTCTAGGTTCAAAAATAAGCAATGATAGAAATAAAAATGTCTCTTTCATATATTTTTATGGTACAATATTATATGGCATTAGCATAACTGGCCACATACTATAAGCATTGCTCATGCTCCCGAATGGATTGAAACCATTAGATGCTAGGCCAAGACAAATGTTGCATGGGTCACTAGCAAATTGAGGATATTGTTTATCAAATTTTCTCCAAACTATAGAGTCTACTGGATGACTAATGATATTATCCTCAGAAATTTGCATCTCATGATGCCATCTCATCATCTCAGCGGTCTTTGATGACTGATAAAGTCTCTGAAGTCTTGGTGTTAATGGAAAGTATCTCAAAATCTTGTGAGGCTGCTTCTTACCTCTTTTGAAATCTCCAGCATACCTTGACTCACCATATTTTGGGCAACAATCCAAGTGTTGATGCTCTTTATAAAATAATGCACAATCATTCTTGCATGCATGTATTGGTGTATAACCCAGTCCAAGTTCACACATATACTATTTTGCCTCTGAATACGATTTTGAATGTTTTTCACCATCTGGTAATGCCTCCTTGATTAAGTTCAATATAAAGTCAAACGACTTTTGACTCCAACCAAACATAGTTTTACCATGAAGCAATTTTATCAAGTACTCAAGTATCGAGAACTTCTTACCATTTGGATACGATGGCTCCTTTGCATCTCTCATGAGTTTATCAAAATGTCCATTATTTGCATTATTCATACTCTTTGAAGAGTTGTCAAAATATGCCCCCTTATATAAATCATCTAACATCTCATTGATGCCAATTAGTTCTATCCATTGACCCATATGTTGGTCTCCTGTGTTAGTAGGTCTACTTTTTTCATGCAAATCCCAAATAGTATACTTTCTATCCATACCCCAATTCAATAAGTGCTCCAATGCTGTATCTGTAGGCTAAAAGTTATTATTGTGACATCTCTGACAAGGACATTTGATTCTATTGGGATCATCGACTCTTGAACGTGCAAATCTTATAAAATCTCTAATACCTTATCGGTATTCAAGTAAGATGATAGAGTGAGCATTCATCCAACTCTTGTCGATATTTTTTATTGATTCATGAAAAATGTTCACCATTAAATTATGTGTTATTAGTAAGGTTTTAAGAATGCATAATCCTATCCATTTCTAACAGGTATCGCCCTATCCCTTTCAGAAAAGAATAATCTTATTATTGTTATTAGTCAATATTTTATTCCATTATTATGAAAATTTTGATGGCATCTTCTCATGGTTCTCCAAGTATACGATGTGAATACGGTGCCTATGCACCCTATCCAAAATATACTTATAGAACATATAAGAGATAACTACTGAACACCACATAACGAAATAATATATCGATTAATAACAATAATAAGATTAAAGTTTTTTTAAAATACTCAAAATTGGAGCATCCAAGAGTCGATCTTGATCGAGATAGACTCTTGAACGAGAATCTACGGCTTAATGCATGCAATTTTGGATCCATCTCTGAACATACATTCAGAAATGGTATCCTAATTTATCAAAAAAGAATAACTCTATATTTTTATAGAGTTTTTTCAAAAATATGAATGTTTTTCATATTTCATGTAATAATTTTTTTAAATAAAAAAATTATTTATGTAACTAACAACTAAAAGCAAATAATCATGAATATAGTCTTAACAAGCTAGATCTACCATTGAAAAGAGTTAGAGAGAAATACTTCAAAAAATTAACAACACGAGAATCAAGGTAAATTAGAGACCATTATTTTAGTTGAATCACAAATTATTTTTATTAATTATATATATGTATATAAATATATATGTATATATATATATGTATGCATATAGATATGTATGTATGTGTACATATCCAAAAAAAATAATATATATGTATGTATAATATATTATTTTAATTTTAAAAACATAATTAAATATTTTATAAGATATATTATTTTATTATATTTACTTTATTTATATTTATATTTTTTATTTTTTTCCTATTTTTAAGCATTAAAAATAAATAAATAAATTATCAAAAAAGAAATCCTTCCTCCCTTCCCCTTTCGGTGCCTGCATCCTCTTACCACTGCCCCCTAGCTATGTCCCCTCCCACAGTCACCACCGCCCCCTACGCCCCCCTCCCACCACCACCACTGCCTCCTATGCCCCCTCCCCCTCCGTCCGTGCCTCTCTCCCCTCCGCCCCCTAAGCCATCCTTCTATACTCATCGCGCTGTTGCCATCGCCACCCCCACACCCCATCCAAGACCCCACCGTCGATCACCATCGTCAACTGCACCCTCCTCCCCCTACATCCGCACCTCCCTCTCCTCTGCCCCCGCACCACCCTAAGGGTACCTATCACCACCGCCACCTCCACACCCCGGCCCTGGCCCCACTCTTGACTCGTGGCTTCCCTCTGCCCACCCCGCCCTCCTCCTCTCTTACCTCCCCCCTCCTCCTCTCTTACCTCCATTCTCGGGCAACCAACCCCACCCCCTCTCTTCCCTAAGGATGCAAAAGCAAAAACAAAAAAAGACTTTTACTTTTTTTAGGGTGGCGGCGCGGCGGCACTGCAGCGGCGATAAAGGCGGTGACGACAGTAGTGGAGGTGGAGGCGGGGACCACTGAAGGTGAGAGAGATCGAAAGAGAAAAGGGGAAAAAAGGAGGTAGCTGGTGGAGAGGGTTCGGGCAGGACAAATAGGACGGCGGGGGTGGGAGAAGAAATGCGCGGAGGGTGGGATAGTAAATTTTTGAAGAAATTTAACGATGCAAATTTACATCGATAATACTAATTAATGATGAATAAAAAATATCAAAAAATATTTAACAAGAAATTAATATTTTATCGATGCAAAGTAACATCAGTAAATCTGGACTTAGCTACGTTTAAGAAAAACGTAGGTAATAAAATTATTACCGATGTCGATGAAATATCGGCAAAAGTTTAATAAAAATTAAAATATTTAATAAAATTTATTACCAACATAATATTTTCATCGCAACATAATTATTTACTGATGATAAGTAAACATCACAAAAAGTTTATTTAAAATTAAAATTTGGTTCATAAAATATATAATTAAAATTTAAAAATAAGAAAATTAAAAAATAATTTTTGATGAAAACTAAATATTGGAAATAAGTAAATTTTTTATGTTAACCTTTAATGTTGGTAATTATTCTATTTACTGATGTTTTCTTACATCACTAAAAGTTCATTTTTTGATGATTATTTTACGTCAGTAATAACTTAATTACCTTTCATTGATTTTCAAATTAGCTTTTACATTTTTATAAATAATTTATGGGTATAATTATTGAATTTAAAGCTCATCTTCACCATTCATTATCTAAATAATTATTATTAGATTATCATTATAAAAGTCTACCTCGATCAGGTTGCTCTAGCTATGTCGATCAATAAAATTCATCTCGATGGTTAGGAATGACCACATGATGATCTGATAAATAGAGATCATCAATGGTTCTAAAAACTTACAGCAATGATCTCGATGATATTTATAATATACTATCAAAATTTTACTTCAATCGAATATCATTATCATGGTGAATTTAGTAAGGGATGATTTTGACCATTAAATAAAAATTGAGTGATCAAAAAGTCAAACGGCATTCGATTTAGATGATTTTTTAAAACTATAATCTTTGCTACTATTTTTATCATTTATATGGCCATGATCATAAAATTTAAATTGTACGTATATGAACCATCCATGTTAACTAGATCTTATAAAAACACAAGTATATTTACCTAGCAATCTCAAGAATTAGTATTAAGAGACATAAAATTTTGGATTGTTCATATATATACGGTTTAAATTTTATGATCGTTAATATACAAACAATCAAAGTATTATGAAAGATCATTAATCTAAAAAATTATCTTATAATCGAACGCGTTTGGCCTTTTGATCACTAGTTTTTTATTTAACGACTGAAATCATGCCATGCTAAATTAACTATAATAATGATGTTTGATTGAGATGAAATTATGATAGTATTCTATAAATATCACTGAGATCATCTTTGCAAGTTTTTGGATCCATCAGTGATCTCTATCTATCAAATCATCATGCGGTCATTCGTAACCGTCGAAATCAAATTTTTTTGATCGACATAGTTAGGGCAACATGATCGAGATAGATTTTTTAATGATAATCTAATAATAGTTATTTAGATAATGAATGATGAAGATAAATTTTAAATTCTGAAATTATATCGATAAATTATTTATAAAAAAAATTATTAAAATGACTCAATATTTGCCTACGCTCTTAATTACGTAGATAATGAATGCTACAAATAAGAAAATTACCTACAAAAATTAATAATAATTAGTCTTATTATATATATTAATTTATCATCAATAAATTATTTATAAAAATAAAAAATTAATAAAAAAATATTTGCCAACATCAATTTAGTATAGGAAATAAGGCTAATTGCCTATGTAAGATTTAATCATAGACAATTGGCCTTATTACCTACGTTAGTTTAGCATTGATAAATTATTTATAAAAATAAAAAAAATAATCAAAAAAAAAATATTTTTTGACATTAAATAAGCATCAGTAATAAGCCTAATTACCTACAAAAAAATTAAGCATGGATAATTAGCCTTATTACCTACGCTAACTTATCATCGATAAATTATTTATAAAAATAAAAAAATTAATAAAAAGAAATATTTTTTGACATCAATTTATGGTAGGAAATAAAACTAATTACCTATGTAAAATCTAACCATAGGCAATTGGCCTTATTCCCTACCTTAATGTAGTGTTGGTAAATTATTTATAAAAATAAAAAATTAATAAAAAAATCTTTACCAACATTTAATAAACATAGGAAATACCTAATTACCTATGGAATAATTAATCATGGGTAATTAGCCTTATTACCTATGATAATTTATCATCAATAAATTATTTATAAAAATAAAAAAAATAATAAAAAATAAAAATATTTGTCAACATTAATTTAGCATAGAAAATAAGACTAATTACCTATGTAAGATCTAACCATAGGCAATTGACCTTATTGCCTACGTTGGTTTAGCATCGATAAATTATTTATAAAAATAAAATAAATTAATTAAAAAAAATATATTTACCGACGTTAAATAAGAGTCGGCAATAAGCCTAATTACCTATGGAAGAATTAAGCGTGGTTAATTAGCCTTATTACCTACATTATGTTATCATCAATAAATTATTTATAAGAATAAAAAAATTAATAAAAAAGAAAAATATTTTTTGATATCAATTTATCATAGAAAATAAAACTAATTATCTATGTAAAGTCTAATAGTAGGCAATTAACCTTATTACCTACGTTAATCTAGCATCGACAAATTATTTATAAAAAAAAATTAATCAAAAGGAAAATATTTATCAATGTTAAAGATGCATCGGCAATAACCTAATTACCTACGAAAGAATTAAGCATGGATAATTAGTCTTATTACCTACACTAACTTATCATCGGCAAATTATTTATAAAAATAAAAAAATTAATAAAAAAATATTTGCTGACATCAGTTTAGCATAGAAAATAAGGCTAATTATCTACATAATAGTTAAGCATAAGCAATTGGCGTTATTGCCTATGTGAGCTTAGCATCGATAAATTATTTATAAAACAAAAAAAATTAATCAAAAAGAAAATATTTACTGATGTTAAATAAATGTAGGCAATAAGTCTAGTTACCTATGGAAGAATTTAATGTGGATAATTAGTCTTATTACATACACTAATTTATCATCGATAAATATTTATCAAATATTAAAAAATTAAGACAACCCATTATCGATGCTATTATTTAAATGCTGATGCTACTTTTATGTGGCTAATTATATTTTGCAATGTTTAATTTATAGCATAGCTAATTATGCCAATTTTTTTGATGTTTATCTTTTTGCACAGCTATTTATCCTCTTTACCTATTCAAAATATTGCGTCAGCAAAACCCCTATTTCTTATAGTGAAATTATTTCTAGGAAGGATTGGAATAGTGAGTATTTAATATTTTTGATTGAATATTAGTAATGCAAATATAGAATTGAAGATTCTTTGAAAATAGCATGATTGATAGCAGACTAAAAAGTTGAATAGCTCATGAAGTATCAGGTAAAGATGTGGATATAGATATGTAAGAATCAAGTAATTATTCTTGAAGGAAGCTTATGATATTAAGGTAAGAAGAAAACTAAAGTTATGCATGTAAACTTGTAAGTATGATAGGTTAAATAAAGGTGAAGGGAAATCCTGATTTCCCGGTCCAGGTTCGTCCAGATCTGATTAGATCAAGAGATATATTTCAAAAATTTTCTCTTGACCTTAATCAGATCTTGATATGTTTCAGATCTGATTCTTATTATTTTAATAAATAAAATAAAATAAGATAAATTAAATCAAATTCAATTTACCTGATTTGGGTAATCCTATTACCCTGTAGATGATCCTGATTGCAGCGGAAGGTTCTGGATCTTAGCCACGCAAGCGCCTGGCCTCTACCGATATCTACTCGGGTTGGATCTGGAGAACCTCTTCTTCTCTATCACACCTCCAAAAATCAGATCTGGATCTGATCTGGAGGATCTTCAAAACTCTTTTGAAGATCTGCAGTCGTCCTTTTGCAGCAGCGCAGCCTTCTTGCTTTTGATCGCCTTTCCTTGATCTGAATCGCACCAAACTAAGTCCAAAACACTTTTGGACGTGGAGAGCAAGGGGAGAAGAGAGTATGGCATGGAGAAGGAGGGGAGAGGCAGCCTTGGACGTGGGAAATCTCTATTGAATTCACTTAGGATTAGGGTTGGGCGCAGGGTCTTATTTATAGACCTCTTGTGATCCAACTCCTCTTCCTCTCAACCAATCACAACCCTTTGTGAAATCAGATCTAAATCTGCAGAAAGACTCAAACTGGATTCCTCCTGGGTTGAAGGGAAATCCTGATTTCCCGGTCCAGGTTCGTTCAGATCTGATTAGATCAAGAGATATATTTCAAAAATTTTCTCTTGATCTTAATCAGATCTTGATATGTTTCAGATCTGATTCTTATTATTTTAATAAATAAAATAAAATAAGATAAATTAAATCAAATTTAATTTACCTGATTTGGGTAATCCTATTACCCTGTAGATGATCCTGATTGCAGCGGAAGGTTCTGGATCTCAGCCACGCAAGCGCCTGGCCTCTACCGGTATCCACTCGGGTTGGATCTGGAGAACCTCTTCTTCTCTATCACACCTCCAAAAATCAGATCTGGATCTGATCTGGAGGATCTTCAAAACTCTTTTGAAGATCTGCAGTCGTCCTTTTGCAGCAGCGCAGCCTTCTTGCTTTTGATCGCCTTTCCTTGATCTGAATCGCACCAAACTAAGTCCAAAACACTTTTGGACGTGGAGAGCAAGGGGAGAAGAGAGTATGGCATGGAGAAGGAGGGGAGAGGCAGCCTTGGGGCGTGGGAAATCTCTTTCAATAATTAGGAATTAGGGTTGGGCGCAGGGTCTTATTTATAGACTAAGCTTGTGATCCAACTCCTCTTCCTCTCAACCAATCACAACCCTTTGTGAAATCAGATCTAAATCTGATTGGTTGGAATAGAGACCCCTGGATTCCTCCTTAGAGGGCGCCTAAGACCAGTCAAACTGGATTCTTAGTAGAACTCTGAATTGGAATCCAAAAGGGAGGTGGAGTCCTTGTCCAACAAGGACTCCTAGGCGCCTCCTACTTGGGCTCACGCCACCCTTGGCGTGCGCCCTTCTCCTTGCCAGGTTCTGGCAGGGGGACAGGCCCCCACCAGCTCTCCAATAGGTGCATGACATGTGGTCAAAAGTCAAAGGGTCAATGGTCAACGTTTGACCAGTCAAAGGTAGACTTTTGACCAAAGTCAAAGAACAAGAAATGGCAGGTGACCAAAAATGGCAGGTAATGTCTTACAAATAAGACAACCTATTCTGACTTGGACAACCTCCAGTCAGACCATATGAAGGCCTCTGATTGAGCACAAACTCCTTTGGCTCAGTCAGGACAACTTATTTATGATAGTAAAAGAAGAACGTTAGGTTCAATCGAGTGCTAGCACGATTTCCTTGAACCTAATTGAATCTCATTCAGATCAATTGAACTAGATCAGTTCAATTGATGATCACCAGATTCAAACCCTTGTTTGTGTGACCCAGTTAGGTTCAGTTCTGTATGGTAATGGGATATGTCATGATCTCTATCATAGACATCATCGAAACTCCTTTCGATGGATCAGAACTCTTCTGATTCGAACAGCTAGAATGATCGATCATCTAAATCATTCTAATTGCTCCCAAAATCCACCAGTGACACCTAGCAGTATATGGTGGCAACCCATCAGAGCTGAATGCGAACCTCTTGGTGCAGCTACCTGTGTGATTCAAGTTCTTCTATCTTGAGCCCCGATCAGATTAGGGTTAAGGTGAACTCGTCAAACCCTAGTCTCTGTCATATGATGTAATCATTCGATTCGAGTCCAATGTGAAAATCTAAATAGAAACTCTTTCTATTATTTCACTCTACCATGGCCATGGATTTCTGGACTTGATTCTCATGATCATCATAGGGCTGCTCCTCTACCACCGAGGTAGATAGATTCCCATCTTGATGCAATCCAGTTCCTACAATGAACATGCTATAGCCAACATACACCTCAGGGTTCCATATGGCTAGGAGACCGAGTAATGGTGTAGTCAAACTATAACACCCTCAAGGTGAACTGCCGATGCATCTCAGGTCAAAGAACCAGACACACTACTGCAGCATCGAGTCAGTCATTGACGAGAAGGTAGACTTCCCTAATGACTACTCGAGGTGGTCACGCTCAGTGCCCTCGTTCTCTAACGAGTACCTGTACTCTCGCTCCGGTGTCTCCACACCGTAGACTCAAGACTCATCTACTAAAGAGAAGCGATCGTACACCAACCTTCCGGATCAATCACCATCCTCGTGATGATCCTATGGTCGGGAGCTGTTTATGAGTTAATAATGATTATTCATGTCTTAAATTTTCAACTCTTGAAAATATGAATTATCATTACCATTAACTCAAAGGATGTATCACAGACACTAAATACACATATGTGATAGAAAATAACCCATTTCATTAATTATAGTCAAAATTATAATTTTGCCCCTAGAAGTGTATTACAAGTGTCAGCCAATTCTGGCTTCTAGGGCACATATATCTAACAATCTCCCACTTGTCCTAAAGCCAATTGGCTACAAGTCTAAGTCCCATCTTCTCAAGGTGGGCTTCGATCTTCTGCTGGCCCAACGGCTTTGTAAGTGGGTCTGCCACATTATCTGTGGAGTTGACTCTCTTGACCTCAACGTAACCTTTCTCAAGGTAATCGCGGATGAGATGGTATCGCCGCTCAATGTGCTTGGACTTTCTGGTGAGACCTCGGCTCCTTAGCAAGGGCTATGGCGCCATTGTTGTCGCAGTAAAGAGGAATGGCATCTGATGGCATTACTCCAATTTCTGCAGCAAACTTCTTGTACCAGAATGCTTCCTTTGCAGCCTCTGATGCAGCTATATATTCTGCTTCCATGGTGGAATCTGCTATCACAGTTTGCTTGGAACTCTTCCAGCTGACAGCTCCACCATTGCACACAAACAGACTTCCAGATGTCGACTTTCGATCATCTATATCGGACATGAAGTCCGAGTCTGTGTATCCCTGAACTTGGAGTTCTCCATTACCAAAGACCAACATCATATCCTTAGTTCTTCTCAAGTACTTAAGGATACATTTCACAGAAGTCCAGTGTTCTTCACCTGGATTTGACTGATATCTGCTTGTGACACTCACAGCATGGGCTATATCAGGTCGTGTACATAGCATGGCATACATGAGGCTCCCTATTGCAGAAGCATAAGGGATCTTGCTCATGCGTTCTATTTCCTCAGGTGTGCTGGGGCACATCTTCTTGGAAAGATGAATACCATGTCTGAAGGGTATTAATCCCCTCTTAGAGTTTTCCATACTAAACCTCTTTAGTACTTCCTCTATGTACATCTTCTGTGAAAGTCCTAGCATCCTATTCGGTCTATCCCTATAGACCTTAATTCCTAGAATAAAGGATGCTTCACCTAGGTCTTTCATGGAGAATTCCTTGGACAACCACATCTTGACTGATGTCAACATGGGAATATCATTCCCAATAAGGAGGATGTCATCCACGTACAATACGAGGAAGACAACAGCGCTCCCACTGACCCTTTTGAAAACACATGGTTCCTCTTTCGTTTTTGATGAAACCAAACTTTTTGATCACATCATTGAAACGAGTGTTCCAGCTCCGAGATGCTTGCTTAAGTCCATATATGGACCTTTGCAGCTTGCAAACCTTGTGATCAGTATCACTGGATGTGAAACCTAGCGGCTGTTCCATATAGATATCTTCCTCAAGATATCCATTTAGGAATGCCGTTTTCACGTCCATTTGCCATATTTCATAATCGAAATAGGCTGCAACAGCAAGCAATGTGCGGATGGATTTTAGCATAGCTACTGGGGAAAAGGTATCCTGATAGTCAATGCCTTCGCGTTGACTATAACCTTTTGCCACCAGTCTAGCCTTGAATGTCTCCACATTCCCATCTGCACCAATCTTTCTCTTGAAGATCCATTTACACCCAATAGGTACTATACCTTCTGGTGGATCTACCAAGGTCCAGACTTGGTTTGAGTGCATCGAGTCAATTTCTGACTTCATTGCCTCAAGCCATTTCTCGGAGTCGATATCTGATATCGCCTCGTTGTAGGTTTTGGGATCATCACCATGAGCACCATTACCTATGAGGAACATTTCCTCTACATCCTCTGAAATAATACCTAAGTATCTTTCAGGGGGACGGGAAAACTCTTTCCGATCTACGAGGTGGAGGAGGTAGTGTTCTTATTGGCTCAACCTGATTTGGTTCCACTTGGTCCTTAGCTCGTTCTGCTTGTGAGACTTTCTCATCAAGCTTAATCTGCTTTCCAATGCCACTATCTTGAATAAACTATTTTTCAAGAAATATGGCATGTCGACTCACAATCACATTGTGGTCTTCTGGAATGTAGAAATAGTATCCTAATGACTCTTTAGGATATCCTATGAATCGAGCTCTAAAGGACCTAAACTCTAACTTGTCCGCTTGTTGTCTTTTGACATGAGCCGGACAACCCCAAATTCTGAGATGACTCAGACTTGGTTTCTTACCGTGCCATATCTCATACGGTGTGGTAGGAACGGTTTTAGAGGGAACCCTATTCAGTAAATAGATTGAAGTTAATAATGAATGTCCCCAAAGAAAATCAGGGAGGTCTGTGAAGCTCATCATGGATCGAACCATATCCAATAGAGTCCGATTTCTCCGTTCTGAAACCCCGTTGAGTTGAGGTGTTCCTGGTGGAGTCCATTGAGAGACTATGCCATTTTCCTTAAGATAGTCTAGGAATTCCCGGCTAAGGTATTCACCTCCTCGATCTGATCGAAGAACCTTAATGGGTTTTCCAGTTTGTTTTTCTACTTCATGTCTGAATTCTTTGAACTTTTCAAAAGCTTCAGACTTGTGTCTCATAAGATACACATACCCATACCTAGACAGATCATCGGTAAAGGTAATGAAGTAGACAAAATTGCCTCTAGCCGGCACATCAAATGGGCCGCACACATCAGTATGTACTAGGGCAAGGAGATCTGTGGCCCTCTCCCCATGTCCAACAAAAGGGAGTTTAGTCATTTTGCCTTGAAGACAAGATTCACAAGTTGGATATGACTCAAAAGTCAATGGACTCAATAGCCCATTTTTCTCCAATTTGTTAATCCTATCTTCTGCTATATGACCTAATCTCAGGTGCCATAGATATCTGTCGTTTGGACTATCCCTAGGTCGTTTGGCATTCACGTTTTGCTCGATAGTTAATGAGCATAAAGACCATCCATTTGAAGGACCTTCCTAAGCATGAAACAGAAATTTCCTGCTAGCTGCAGGCACATAATAACAGTCTTTTAAAACTAAGTCTAAACCAGATGGTAATCGGAGGGTATGTTCCCAGGCTACTGCAGCAACTCTTGCTCCATTACCGGGCAGTCTCCATCCCTCAGCTTCCAATGGCACAGTCGCTGTTGCAATGGAAACACTTTTCCTTTGCCATCGACCTTCTTTCTTCGGTTCTGCCTTCTTCTTCTTTGATCCTTCTACCTTTTGCTTTTTCACAGACTTCTTTTTCTTTCCATAAGACTTTCTTTTGGAAGAAGTCCGTTCCATAGCAAGAACTGAGCCTTTAGAACCTTTCATAGAAAGCTCAGCGGTAACCAGCATATTCATCAACTCGGCCAAGGAATTTTGAAGTTTATGCATGTGGTAATTCATGATGAATTGCCCATATGCATCAGTCAAGGATTGCAGAATAATATCGTTCTGCAAGTCCAAGTCCAACTTCACACCGAGCTTCTCAAGCTCTTCCATGTCCTTGATCATTGTCAGACAGTGATCTTGGACTGACTGCCCATCACGCATCTTAGCCTTAAAAAGTCATTTCGTGACTTGATATTTGGCTGCGCGACTCTGTTCACCAAACATCTCCTGCAGGATCTCCTGCAGGGAGCCAACAGTTTGGTTGAGCAGTCCCGATCATCTTCATGTTGGCGCTGGAGCTCATCATGACATCGAGCCCAACATGTAATATCTGGCCTTATTTGTCTTCGTCAATCATTTTTTTCCAGAGACGCTCTCTGTTCAGTGGTATGGACGGAGCTGGTAAGGTGGGGGGTCCTGTCCAAAACATGTGTTAACTTCTTCTGAAACCCAAAAACAAT
This sequence comes from Cocos nucifera, assembly GCA_006176705.1. NCBI lineage: Eukaryota > Viridiplantae > Streptophyta > Magnoliopsida > Arecales > Arecaceae > Cocos > Cocos nucifera. The sequence goes on from QRFJ01001194.1 coordinate 110,927, forward strand.
TTTGTAGTTCCTGAGCCAATCTTTATAATTGGGTCGCAGTCAGTCTATGTGATGTCTAGCGATACGTGCCAGGTGGGTTGGACGCAAGACATTTTCCTAGTTAGAGAGTCAAAGATTCTAGTTAGATTACTGTAAGTTTGACTTTGACCAATTTGTTAGGAATTTATTTTTAAACAAATTAGCTCCCACTATTTTCTCGGGATCCCTTACACTCCCTCTGCAGGATGCAAAAATCTCCGCGATTGATGATTTCTAGTGGCGTGGGGTCTCACCCAACTGAACTCATCACCTCACACTAACAGTTATTGGTGACTGGGTTCTTAGCAATGAGTGAACAACTCTTTGTTCAAATGATTCTCGTTTAATTCATGGTGCACCCAACTTTGTCTCTAATTCATGAATCTCACCGTATCCGAAATATTCGATCCACTCCTTAGTAGGTCAGACCCACCATTTGCATAGACTGGGATTCCTAATTGGGTCTCTCACCGTATCCAGACAAATACTTGAGCCCAACTCATCCTCCAGCCCATAGCATCAATGCCTAATAGACATGGTTTGCATCTTCCCGGCGTGCAACTGAGCCACTGTATCCAGCCGAGAACAATCAACCCCGGAGAAAGGGCCCGCACGTCTACATTGGTGGAAGACCTCGGAACTTAATCTTTTCCCTTAGGGAGAAATTTGATTCAGGTCTCATTAAAACTAGACTTCGGCTAGGTCATAACAATTATGACTAAGCCTAGTGGCACATAGGGTCATCTCGATTCATTGACACACTCTACGGAACAGACGAACTTGTGTCAACAGATAGGCAGCCAGGGTAAGTTGGAACGGTGTGAAGGGAATGCCGTTAACACGCACAAGAACGCATATTCAGCAGTCGAGTAGCTTCCCAATTAAAACCCAGTCGGTTCGTCTGTGCCAAACCTTCCCTAGACACCAAATTTGAAGTTTCGAGAACCAATTGGGTTAGCCTACAATCCAGACCTAACTCTGAGCACTAAATTAGTCATGCTTGATCGTGACTCGAATCTTTGAACCCAGACTCATACCTATCATTAGCTGTAATCAATTTAAGCATTGTATCCCCATCTACACCAAGCTCTGATTCGGATTTGATCAACCGATTAGAACTAAGAATGAGCTACCCAAGCCCGAACCCATATATGAATATTCTTAAGAATCTGAAAATTCTCAATTTAGACCTAATCTAAATATCTTCATAAACTTAATTTCACTATTAAGTTGGGTTTCATTAAAACAAAAATAAGCAAATAGAAATCCTAGGGTTTCAGAGATCTAGGGTTTTGCAAAAGTAAGTTTTGAGTTCTCTGATTAAGGACGGAACAGCGCAGATCCCCTACACGTATAAAACACCCCATCGAATGGGAAGAAGGCCTCTTTAAACCTTCTTTCGTTCTTATGACCGGAACGGCCAAGAGAACGCCTTAATCAGAGAACATGATACAATCTACAAAACAGTAGATAGATCTATATCTAATATCTCATATAGCTAAATTGTAGCATCTAATCAGTGATATTTTTGCATACATCTCCATGTAATCATATCATGCATATTTTCAGAATCTAAATTATCACATAATTTAACTCTAAAATGATAGATTGAATGATCTAATCAAAATAAATTCTAATCAGACCAATTATGTAGAACATTCTACAATTCAGTCAGACATGCATCTATCACTATCTCATATGATATTTAAAAATTAAATTAATTTTTTTGCTGTTTTAATCAGATGTTATTATACACATTATTAATATCAGAAAATAGTAAATAAAAGTCCTAAAAATATGATTTAATCAATTAAATTCATAAGACATGCTCAAAACTAGTTCTAAGAACTATTCTATTCTAAACTCAGTCATGCATATCTTCATTCTTAGGATCTCAACAATCATTTAATTTTAATTTATATTCCTGATTTCAGATCGGATCACATCTCATGTACAATCTAAAATCACTTTTTTGGTAATTAAAATAAAATAAAATCAGATCTAAACAATCTAGGAACCATGGCTCTGATACCAGTGGAAGGAAATCCTGAATTCCCCGGTAACACAGGTTCGTTCCACGATCTTGATTAGATCAAGAGATATATTGTCAAAAATTTTCCTTGATCCTTAATCAGATCTTGATAATTTCAAGATCTTGACTTCTGATATATTTTATAGTAAATAAAATTAAAATCAGAAAGAAAATTAATTCAAATTATTTACCTGATTTGGTAAGTCCTATACCCTGTAGATATCTGATTTGCAGCGGAAGGTTCTGGATCTCAGCCACGCAAGCGCCTAGCCCTCTACCGTAATCACACTCGGGTTGATCTGGAGAACCTCTTCTTCTCTATCTACACCACTCCAAAATCAGTCTGGGATCTGATCCCTGGAAGGATCTTCAAAAACTTCGTTTTGAAGATCGCGCAGTCGTCCTTTTGCAGCAAGCGCAGCCTTTCTTGCTTTTGATTTCGCCTTTCCTTGATCTGAATCCACCAAACAAGTCCAAAACACTTTGGACGTCGGAGAGCACAGGGAGAGAAGAGAGTAATGCAAGGTAGAAAGGAGGAGAGAGCAGCCTTGGAACGTGGGAAATCTCTGTATAGACTTAAGATAGGGTTGGGCGCAGGGTCTTTATGTATACTAAGACCTTTTTGATCCAACTCCTCTCCTCTTCACAACACAGACCCTTTTGTGAAGCTCAGATCTAAGATCTGACTGGTTTGAAAAAATGAGACCCTGGATTTCTCCTTAGAGGGGGCCTAAGACCAGTCAAACTGGAATTCTTATAGAGACTTCTGATTGAAATCCTAAAGGGAAGGATGGAGTCCTTGTCCAACAAGGACTCCTAGGCGCCTCCTACTTGGGTCACGCACCCTGCGTGGGCGCCTTCTCCTTTGCAGTGTCTTGGCAGGGACAACGCCCCCACCAGCTGTCCAATAGGTGCCATTCGACATGTGCGTCAAAAAGTCCCAAAGGGTGAATGGTCAATCGTTTGACCAGTCCAAAGGTAGACTTTTGACCAAAGTCAAAGAAAAGAAATGTCAAGGTGACAAAAATGGCAGGGTAATGTTTACAAATAAGCAAACCATTATTCTGGCCTTGGACAACCTCCAGTCCAGACCATATGAAGGCTCTATGAGCCACAAACTTCTTTGCTCAGATAGGAAACAACTTTTATGATAGATAAAGAAGATACGTTAGGTTTCGAATCGAGTGCTAGCACGATTTTCCTTTGAACCTAATTGAATCTCATTCAGAATCAATTAGAACATAGCATCAGTTAATTGTAATGATCCACCAGATCCCAACCCTTGGTTTTGTGTGACCCAGTTAGGTTCAGTCTTATGGTAATGGAATCTGTCATCGAATCCTCTATCATAGACATTCAATTCGAAACTACCTTTTCGACTGGATCAGGGAACTCTGTCCTTGATTCGAATCAGCATAGAATGATCGATCATGCAGTAAATCATTCTAATTCTGCCCAAAATCCACCAGTGACACCTAGCAAGCAGTATATGGGCAACCCATCAAAAGCTGAAATCGAAACCTCTTGGTGCAGCACTGTGTAATTAGTTCTTCCTATCTTGAGCCCCGATCAGATTAGGGTTAAGGTGACTCCGTCAAACCCTATCTCTGCATACGATTGTAATCATTCGATTCTCGAGTCCAATGTGGAAAATCTAAATAGAAACCTCTTCTATATTTCACTCTGCCGATGGCCATGGGTTGCGTTAGGACTGATTCTCAGTGATCATCATTAGGGACTATCCTCTACCACCGAGGTAGAATAGATCCCAACTTGAGCAATCCAGTTCCTACAAATGAACATGCTTCAGCAAGCCAAACAATACACCTCAGGGTTCCATATGGCATAGGAGGACGCGGAGTAATTGGACTTACACTCAAGGTGAAACTGCGCGGATGCATCTCAGGTCAAAGAATTCAGGAACACTACTGCCGCATCGAGTCAGTCATTGACAGTGAGGTAGAACTCCCTAAGACTACTCGAGGTGGTCACGCCACGTGTCCCTCAGTTCCGTAACGAATAACCTGTCACCTCGACTCCGGTGTCTCCACACCGTTAGACTCAAGAGCTCATCTACCTAACAGAACGATCAGTACACCAACTTCCGGATCAAATCACCATCCCTCGTGATGAATCCTCATATGGTGGGAGCATTTTAGAGTTAATACATGTTATTCATTGATCTTAAATTTTCAACTCTTGAAAAATATGAACTATCATTACCATTACATCATCGATAGCGTATGGTATGCACTAGACCTACTAAATACACATGCTGTGGATAGAAAAAAACTCATTTCATTAAATTCTATAGTCAAATTGACAATTTTGCCCTAGAAATGTATTACTAAGTCGTCAGCCAATTCTTGGCTTCTAGGCAACCAATTCTAAACAAAAAAGGATAGGACTTATTGACCAATGTCAGAAGAAGCAAAAATCGGCAGGTGACCAAAAAAGGCAGGTAATGTCTACAAATAGACACCTATTACTGCGTTGGACAACTCCAGATCAGGACCATATGCGCCCTCTGAACTGAGCACAAACTTCCTTTGGCTCAGTCAGGACCAACTTATTTATGATAGCTAAAGAAGAACTTAAGGCTTCAACGGAGGTGTAGCACGATTTCCTTGAAACAATAATTGAATCTATTAGGACAATTGAATATTAAGATCAGTTCAAATCTAGATTGATCACCAGATTCAAAACCCCTTGTTTGTGTGACCCCAGTTAGATATCAATTCTGATAATGTAACTGGGATAAATGTCATGATCTCCGTATCATAGACGATCATCGAAACCCTTTCGACTGGATCAGAACTCTGTCTGATCTCGAACAGCTAGAATGATCGAATCATCTAAATCATTCTAATTGCTCCCAAAATCCACCAGTGACACCTAGAGTATATGTGGGCAACCCATCCAGAGCTGAATGGGAACCTCTGGTGCAGCCTATCCTGGTGATTAAGTCTTTCTATCTTGAGCCATCAGATTAGAGTTAAGGTGAACTCGTCAAACCCTAGCTGCTATCATTATGATGTAGCATTCGATCGAGTCCAATGTAAAAAAATCTAAATAGAAACTCTTTCTCTATTATCTTCACTTCATGCCATGCCATGGGCCTTCAGGATGTTCTCATGATCATCATAGCGGCATACTCCCGATCTATCCAGCAGAGGTAGATAGGATATCCCATCTTGATGCAATCCAGTTCCCTACAATGAACGATGTCACAGCCAACATACACCCTCAGGGTTCCATATGGCTAGGAGGACCGAAGATGTCGATGTAAGTCAAACGTATAACACCTCAAGGTGAACAGCCCGATGCATCTCAGGCAAAGAACCAGACCACATACTGCAAGCATCGAGTCAGTCATTGACGAGCAAGGTAGGACTCCCTAATGATATACGAAGGTCATATAAAAGAGATCTAGCGGTCAAACGCTCAAGTAGACCCCATCGTTCATTAACCGAGATATACTTAGTACTCTCGCTGTCCGGTGTACACTCCACAGCGATAGACTCAAGAATCATCTACTAAAGAGAACGATATCGTACACCAAAACCTCCGGAATAATCACATCTCGTGAATCGATCCTTATGGCTCGGGAGCTGTTTATGAGGTGTAAGAATGAATTTCAATGGTACTTAAAATTTTCAATCTGGAAAAATTATGAACTATCATTACATTAAAGTCAAAGGAATACTGATCATCAACAGACACTAAATACACATTGTGTGATAGAAAATAACCCATTTCATTAATATAGTCAACTAATTACAATTTTGCCACCTAGAAAGGTGTATTACACAATCGTCAGCCAATAGCTGCTTCATAGGGCACATTATAATCTAACAATTCCCACTTGTCTAAAGCCCAATTGGCTACAAGTTACCAGTCCCAATCTGTCTCAAAGGTGCGGGCTTCGATCTTTTGACTGGCCACCCAAACGTTTCGTAAGTGCGGTCTGCCACAATTACTTCTGTATGGAGTGATTTCTTGACTTCACTAACCTTTCTCAAGGGTAATCGGGCATAGAGTGATATCGCCGATTGATCTAGGAACTCTTCCAAGCAACCAACAGATCTCAGCACGATGCGAACTTACGTCGATCAATACATATATCGCGACAATAGAAGTCCGAGCTCTGTTATCCTCTTAAACTTAGGAGTTCTCCCAAGAGTTACCCAAACAACATTCAATATCCATATAGTACTCTCAAGTACTTAGGACTACATTTCACAGAAGTCCCAGTGTTCTTCACCTGGATTTGACTTGAATACTCTGCTATGTGACCTCACGAAGCAATGGGCTATATCAGGTCGAAACTGATACATAGCGATGGCAATACATGAGGCTCACCTTATTAGCAGACAGCATAAGGATCGTATGACTGCAATTGCCGTATCGTGTTTCCTCAGGTGTGCTGGGGACATCTTCTTGAAGATGAAATACCATGTCTGAAGGTATTAATACCCATCTTAGAGTTCACATAACTAACTCTTATAGATAACTTCCCTCTACTGATACATTTCTGATGAAGAGTCCTACGCATTACCTAATTCGGTCTACCTAATAGACCTTAATTCAAGCCTAGAATAAAGTGATGCCTCACCTAGGTCTTTCATTGCGAGAATATCTTAAGACAAAACCACAACCTTGAACTGATGATCAACATAGGAATATCAATTTACCCAATAAGAGAGGATCTGATCAATACCACGAGTACTACAATACGAGGAGGACAAACAGCGCTCCCACTGACCCTTTTTGACCACACATGGTGTCCTCTTCAATTTGTTGAATAGAAACTAAAAACTTTTTGATCACATCATTAAGAAACGGAGTGTTCCAGTCTCCAGAGAATTGCTGCTTAAGCTCCATATATGAACCTTGGCAGACCTGCAAAAAACCTTATGATCAGTATCACTGGATGTGAACCTAGCAGGCATGCTCCATATTAGATATCTTCCTCAAGATAATCCATATTTAGAATGCCCGTTTTACGTCACATTTGCCATTTTCATTAAATCAAAATAGGCTGCAACAGCTAGCAATGGTCGGATTAGGAGATTTTATAGCCATAAGCTACCGAAAAGAAAAGGTATCACTGATAGTAAACAAATGCCTTTAATGTGACTATAACCTCTTTGCCACCAGTTAGCCTGGAATGTCTCACATCCCATCTGCACCACTCCTTTACTCTTGAAGATCTTTCATTTACATCACCAATAGGTTACTATACCTTCGGTGGATCTACCAAGCGTCCAAGACTTGGTAATGAGGCAATCGAGTCAATTTCTGAGCTTCATGCTCAAGCCTTTCTCGGAGCTCTGAATACATCACAAACAACTGATATCGCCTATACGTTTGTAGGTTGGGATCATCCCATGAAATCACCATTACCTTGGAGGAACATTTCCTTCTATTCCTCTGAATAATACCTAATGTATCTTCACGAATAAAAAACGGAGAGACGGGAAACTACTTTCCGATCTACAGCAGGTGGAGGAGGATATTGAATTCTTATTCGAGACTCAACCATGACTTTGGGTGTCAACTGGTACCCATATAGCTCGTACTGCTATAGATACGAGAAACATTCTCTCGGTCAAGCATCATCAAATTCATGCTCCAAATGCCCAGCCTATCATTCGAGAAATAACCGAACTATTTATTTCAATGGAAAGATATACGAGGCATGTCGCCAACTACGCACAAATCACATATATGTGAGATCTTCTGGAAATGATAGAAAAATTAGCATATCCTTAATGACAAGCTTTAGAAGAGTATATCCTCACTGTAATCACGTAGCTCCTAAAAAGCAGACCACCATCAAAAACGATACTTGATCCGACATTGTTTGACTCTTTTCGAAATAAAGCCGACAACCCCAGAATTCTGATAGATCGACTCACAGAACTTAGAGTTATTCTTTACCGTGCCAATATCTTGCATACGGATCACAACCCGTGAGTAAGGAATGGTCTTTTAGAAGAGTAAATCCTACTTCAGAGTAAAATAGAAAATTGATAGTTAATAATGAACTGTCCCCAAAGAAAAGCTTCAGGCACAGGGTCTGTGAGAGACTCAGTCATTGGACTCGAAAACATATCAGCCAATAGACGTCACAATTTCTCCGATTCTGAACCCCGTTAGACTCGAAGAATGGTTGTCACTGGTGGAAGATCCATTCCATTGAGAGGACTATGCCCAACTTATTCCTTAAAGAATCCGATCTTGAGGACATTCCACGGCTAAGTAAATCACACTACCAACATCGATCTAACACAACAACATCGAAGAATCATCTAAAATAGCGTTTTCCAGTTTGTAAATTTCTACTATAATGTCTGATTCTTATTAAGAAGAACACATTGCTATCAATCAGCGTCTACAGACTATACACTGGATCATGTAAAGCAAATACAACCAGAACATTACCAACCTAGACAGATCAATACATTCAATCGGTAAAAGGATAATGAAGCTAGATTAAATAAGTGCTCTAGCCGGCACAAATCGAATCGATCGGAATGCGCGCACCACACATGTAAATTGACTCGTACTAGGGCAAGGAGATCTGGTGAGCCTCATCATCCATATGATTCCAGCAAAAGATGAAGATTGAGTACATTTGCCCTGTGACAGAACAAGATACAAGTTCCGAGGTATACGACTCGAACTCAAACGGCTCAATGCGACACTCATAATAGCTACTCAACAATCTTTCCATCTCAATTCTGATAAATTCTATCTTCTGACTATATGACCTTAATCTCAACGCGGTGCCAGTAGATCATCTGCTCGTTATGGCACATATCATAGGATCAGATTTAGTATTCACGTAAGTTGCTCGAAGTTAAAAATAAGGTAATATACACTCAGATACTGCAATGATAAGGCCGCGGGAATCAAACAAGGAAACCATTGCAATTTTATTTCTTTCATTTACAAGAATGTATACAGATAGTCACTTAAAAGAAGTTGGATTCATCAATAACCTTCTTGATAGTACAGCATGATACAGAAATGAAAAATTCTGCTACGCGCCAACGGCACATACATAACCAGTCTTTATTTCAAAACATCTAGTCTAAACACCACGAATGGATAATCGCAGAGGGTACTGGAATCCCCACGGGCAATACTGCCAGACAAAAAGACCTCTTCTCCATTACACAAGAATCACGCGAGAAATAAAAAGAAATCATTGTCTCACCCTCAGCCTCCTGCGGTATTCTGACTACAAGAATCACGACATAGAGTGACACAGCATAGCACTAGAACCAGAGCAAGCACCAACTAGAAATGCAGAAGAAACCGGTAAGTTAGACTCAATAACGAGCATACTCCAGAAGAGACTACCTTCTTGTTCTTTAGGCTAGTGACAGGTAGCCCATAGCAAGCGCTGCTTCCGCCATTCCGACATGGACCCAGATCACTGTCTGATGGAAGAGAACACTCTTTCCCCATAGCTGCCATCCGACTCTTCTTCTTCGGGTTCTGCCTTCTTCTTCTATTGAATGCCTAGTACTCCTTTTTGCTAATTTTCACAGCACTTCTTTTTCTACTCTCACTAAGACTTTCTGTTTAGAGAGTCCGTTCAATAGCACAGAACTGAGCCTTTTAAAAAGAACACTATTTCAATAGGAAAGAACACTCAACATATACCAAAAAACAACCAAACCAAACCAGGCAAGTAACCACGCATATTCATCATACTCTGGCACAAGACATCGTAGGAAGTTTATGCATGGGGAATTATAATAATACATCGGCATGACAAATATAAGACCCATTAGTGCATCAGCTACAAGGAATTGCAGGAAAATAAATATCATTCTGCAAGTCTCAAAGATTCCAACTTCACACCGAGCTTCTTCAAGCTACTTTCATGATACCTTGCATCAAAATAACTGAATCAGAACAGTAGAATCTTGAACTGAACTGGCCCCCCCATCATTGATTTCAGCCGGTAAAAAGTCATTTGGACTTGATATGTCTGCGCAGCGACTCTACTTCACCAAACACTCTCCTGATCAGCTGTTTGAGCCCAACAATAAGACCGACCAGCACAGTCCCAATATGCTAGCTCCAATAAGATTAGGCGCATGAGAGACAACATCATCAGACATTCAGCCCATACATCTCGTAGACTATACTGGCCATTATTATCTTATCGATCACAATACCAATTTCAGAGCATAGCTCTAACCTGATATCAAGTGGATGACGAGGCTGGTCAGGTGAGGAAGGGAAAACATAGTGGAACCTTCTGCTAACCCCAAAGAACAGATATTCGACAATAAGTATCCATGAGACCAATCTTACTTATAAATGGATCCAGGTCAGATCATAATGTTGTAGTTCTAGGAATACGTGCCACGTGGGATATGGAACAGCAGAACATGATTCTGAAGAGCAGATCACAAGATATCTAAGTTAGCAATCACTGCTTCACACATGCATTTACATGACAAATTTGTATAGGAATTATATTCGTTAAATCAAAATTAGACTTCCCACTATTTTCTCGGACATCCCTAACTCCCTTTGTAGATATGCCGAAATCTCCCAGGCGAATTGATTAGACTTTCATAGTGGAAGTGGACTTCGGCACACAGTCTCACAAACTCGAGCCTCATACACCTCAAACCCTAAAGTATTAGTGATGGGGGTTAAGAACCAATGAAGTAGAAAACAACGTTCTTAGTTCAATGCATTCTCTAAAAATCATGAGATGCACTCAACTTTCGGACTCTAAATTCAATGGAATCTCACCCGTAATCCCGGAGATATTGATCACTCACTTAGTAAGTCAAGACCCACCATTTGACAATAAGACTGAGTTCCTAAATGGGTCTCATCAACCGTATCGGAAATAATGAGCCAACATCCTCCAAGCCCAATAGCATACCAAATGCCATAGACATGGTTGGTCTTTCCCGGGAAACCTGACCGCCACTGTATCAATCAGAGAACAACAACCCGGGAAGGGCCACGCGAGTACTTCAATGGGAGAAGACCGGGACTAATCTTTCAATTAAGGAGAATTGGATCAGGTACTCATAAACTAGACTTAGGCATTAGTCCATAAACAATTTATGACAACCTAGTGGCAATGGCATCTTCGGTATATACTACTTGACACCAAATCTCCAGAATCCGACACTATGTCAACAGATAGAATAGGAGCAGGGTAAGCAGTGAAACCAGGTGGAAGAATATCGCAAGATTAAACTACCAACAAGACAGTACGCATTTCAAGGCGCAGTAGCTTTCCACATTTAAAAAACCAGCTCGGTCGTCATGATGCCCAAACTTAGCTAGACACCAAATATGCTTAGAAAGTCAGAAGCCAATCTGGGATTAAGCCATAATCCAGACCTAAAAACTCTGAGCTAATATAGACGTCAACAAATAGCATTACGATCGAGAACATAGTCTTGAACCCATACTCAGAATCCATATTAGGCTGGCTCAATTCTAAGCATTGTTGATCGCCATCTAAACCAACTCTTGACTTCGGAATTTGATCCAACCACGCCATAGAAACTTAATGAGCATACCCAAAGCACCCGCAACCCCAGATATTTATAGAACTAGCTAGATAGATGCTTGAAAGATTCTACATTTAGACCTAATATAATATATTCATAAACTTAATCCTATAATTTAAGAACTTGGAGTTCATAAACAAATATGCACAATAAAATAAATCCACTAGAGGTATTCAGACCTTAGAGTTTTGCAGACAAGTAAGTTTGGAAGATTTTCTCCTGATTAAGGAGGAACACGCAACCAACCAGGCACCCACACACGTCATAAAGAACACCACCCATCAGAATGGAAAGAGAACGGGTTCTAAATACCCTCCGTTCCTGTATGAAAAGAAAAACAATAAACCGACACGGCCCAAGAGGAACGCCAGTTTAATCAGGAACACTTCAATACTACAAAAACAGAATTCAGATCGCTATATCATATAACTCATATCATATAGCAGATCAAATCATGGAATATAGCATACATCTGCATTGTAATCAAAATCATGCAATGTATCTTCAGATCTAATATTCATAATAATCTAAAAAAATTAGATTAATTAACATTGATCTTAAATTCAAGCATTAAATTACTAATCATAGAACAAATCTATGTCAAGAAACAATATCATCTAACAACTAATAGACATAGACATGCACCTATCAATCTCAAATATGATATTTAAATTAAATAATTTATTGATGTCGATGTTTATCAGATTGATACAATAATAACACTAATGAATAATATCAGAAAAATCAGCTTAAATTAAAAGAATCATGAAATATGAATTTAAATTCCAGGACATATCAAATCAAAGGAAATGCAAAAACCAAATATACATATAGAACATATGTCATATTCATAGAACCTAGACATGCACATATCTTCGATGTTCTTAGAATCCACAACATCAATTTAATTATAAAATTTTTCGATATCAGATCTGATTCACATCTCATGTGACATCTCAAAATCAATACTTTTTCTTAATGTAATGTAAAATAAACATTAAACATCAGACTAAACAATCAACGAACATGGCTTCTAGCATAACCAGTATGAGCAAGGAAATCATCTAATTTCCGGTCAAAATTCTGCCAGATATGACATATAGACAAGAAGAATATATTTCAAAGAATTATCTCTTGACCGTAATTCAGAATATCTTGATATGATTTTTAGCATTGAATTCATTATTTTTGAAAAAAATAAATACAAAAAGATAAATTAAATCAAAAATCAATTTACCTGATCTTAGGGTAATCCTATTACCCGCTGTCAGCATGACTCCTAGATATAGCAGACGGGAAGTTCTGGCATCATTAGACCACAGAAGCGCCTGGCACGATCCTCACCGGTATCCACTCGGGTTGGATCATGGAAAACTATTATTCTCTATCACACTCCAAAAATACAGTCGAGAATCATGATCTGGACGGAATACTTCAAAAACTAAAGCTTAATTGAAGATCTGCAGTCGTCCCTCTTGTGCTACAAACAAAGGACAGCAGAACAGCCAGCCCTTCTATGCTTTGATCTCTTTCCTTATCGAATCGCACCAAACTAAGTACCAAAAAACACTTTGGACGTGTGAGAGCAAGGGGAGAGAGAAGAAATATGGCATGGCAGAGAAGGAGGAATAGAGGCAGCTTTGGACGTGGAAACTCATCTGATTGAATCACTTAGGATTAGAAGGCTTGGCGCAAGGGATCTTCATATTTACATAGACCCTTGTGATCCAAAACTCCTGTCTTTCTACTCAACCAAATCACAACCCTTTTGTGAAAAATCAGA
>QRFJ01001194.1:124350-139280 GCA_006176705.1 Cocos nucifera
TCTAAATCTGATTGGTGAAAAAGAGACCCTGGATTCCTCTAGAGGGTGCCAAGACAATCAAAGGATTCTTAGTAGAACTCTATTGGAATCCTAAGGGAGGTGGAGTCCAACAAGGACACTCCACTTGGGCCACGCCACCCTTCGCCCCTCCTTGCCAGGTTCTTGCAGGGGACAGGCCCCCCACCAGCCTCCATAGGTCATGACATGTGGTCAAAAGTCAAAGGGTGAATGATCAACGTTTGCAGTCAAAGGTAGACTTTTGACCAAAGTCAAAAACAAGAAATGGCAGGTGACCAAAATGGCAGGTAATGTCTTACAAATAAGACAATCCTTTCTGATTGGACAACCTCCAGTCAGACCATATGAAGGCCTCTAATGAGCACAAAACTTCTTTGGCTCAATCAGGACAACTTATTTATGATAGTAAAAGAAGAACGTTAGGTTCAATCGAGTGCTAGCACGATTTCCTTTGAACCTAATTGAATCTCATTCAGCAAAATTGAACTAGATCAGTTCAATTGATGATCACCAGATTCAACCCTTGTTTGTGTGACCCAGTTAGGTTCAGTTCTGTATGGTAATGGGATATGTCATGATCTCTATCATAGACATCATCGAAACTCCTTTCGATGGATCAGAACTCTTCTGATTCGAACAGCTAGAATGTCGAATCATCTAAATCATTCTAATTACTCCCAAAATCCACCAGTGACACCTAGCAGTATATGGTGGCAAACCATCAGAGCTGAATGTAAAACCTCTTGGTGCAGCTACCTGTGTGATTAAGTTCTTCTATCTTGAGCCCCGATCAGATTAGGGTTAAGGTGAACTCGTCAAACCCTAGTCTCTGTCATATGATGTAATCATTCGATTCGAGTCCAATGTGAAAACTAAATAGAAACTCTTTCTATTATTTCACTCTGCCATGGCCATGGGTTCAGGACTTGATTCTCATGATCATCATAGGGCTACTCCTCTACCAACCGAGGTAGATAGATCATCTTGATGCAATCCAGTTCCTACAATGAACATGTCACAGCCAACATACACCTCAGGTATCCATATGGATAGAGACCGAGTAATGGTGTAGTCAAACTATAAACCCCTCAAGGTGAACTGCCGAGCATCTCAGGTCAAGAACCAGACACACTACTGCGCATCGAGTCAGTCATTGACGAAGAAGGTAGACTCCCTAGATGACTACTCGAGGTGGTCACGCTCAGTGCCCTCGTTCTCTAACGAGTACCTGTTACTCTCGCTCCGGTGTCTCCACACCGTAGACTCAAGACTCATCTACTAAAGAGAAGCGATCGTACACCAACCTTCCGGATCAATCACCATCCTCGTGATGATCCTATGGTCGGGAGCTGTTTATGAGTTAATAATGATTATTCATGTCTTAAATTTTCAACTCTTGAAAATATGAACTATCATTACCATTAACTCAAAGGATGTATCACAGACACTAAATACACATGTGTGATAGAAAATAACCCATTTCATTAATTATAGTCAAAATTACAATTTTGCCCCTAGAAGTGTATTACAAGTGTCAGCCAATTCTGGCTTCTAGGGCACATATATCTAACAAAAGGATGCTTTAGAATTCAAAAGAATGAATATTAAGGTAATCAAGATGATCTAAAATTCAAAGAGTACTCAAAGTTGAAAGTGCAAATTTCAAGGATGAAATTTATTTTAAGGGGGGTGGAAATGTAACATCCCAAACCAGCGAATGAAGAATTAAAAGATTTTTATTCAAGTATGTATGATATTGATACCTTGAAAGATATTCAAAGTAATATTAGTGGGTGTAATGGTTTTGAAGCATAAATTATGACTATCTGCCATTACGAGTCCTGAAAAATTTCTAAGTTTGGAAACTAGCACCTAAAAGGGGGTTATACGAAATATGTAATTTCTTGGAATAAAAAGTCTCGGTAATTGATCCTTATGTGTTGGTAAGTTGCACAAAGATTTTTAATGAATGTTGGAGACTATTTAACTTGTTCATTTTGAAGAAAGAAAGTTTTAAAAGTTTCTGATTTGGAGAATTTGAACTAGAACCCAAATTTTGGATTATTATTCTTACGGATTTTGATTTTTTTGATACTTTTATTGAATCCAAACAAGGTGGTGTTCCTTATTTACATTTATGTTTTAAAGTTAATGGAGCATTAACTTAAAAAATGAATTGTAAATAAGCTGAGTTTTGAGAGGGAGTGTGCCACGTAATTAGAAGAGAGAGGGAGAGGTGTGTTGGCTTTTTTATTAGGTGACACCAAGCAAATTTTGTGTTTCTTCTAAAATAAAAAGCCACTGGTTCTCTTTTCTTCTATTTTAGAGTTCCTAGGTTAGAACAACCAGAAGAGAGAGGAAGAGGGCTAGAGAAGGAATTGTTCTTAGTTAAAGGTTTGTAGGATTCAGTGGAAAAAAAAGGAGATGGTTTGGGGATAAGTTGATTTGGGGGAAAAAAAGGGTTGCTAGCAGTGGAAAAAGAAAGCGGTTGGTTCTTGTGGTGCAGCAAGGTTTTGGCCATTTGAGAGAAGGAAGAGAGCTCAAGAGGGTGTTTTAAATGATTCAAGCACCAAGATAGGAAAGATAGCTCAGTAGCTAGCCTATGCTGAGGTACATGGTTTTTCTATCTAACTCTGATTTTTTCTTTTGGTATTTATTATGAAAGAGATGAGTTTTATAAAGTAAATAAGTTTACTTCCTGATGTCTTTAGCTTTTATATTTATGTGAATAGAAAAATAGGAAATGGATTTTATATGCGTATATGAATTTGCTTTGAATAGCATGGCATTATAATTTGAAATTGGTTAAAATAGTTTATTGACACTTGTTTGAAAGTGAATTGTTCTCATTTATGTGGTATTGATTGTGTAATTGCAACTCTGGTGATGAAAGAGATTATTATGGTTGACAAGTTATAAATGTACGTTATGTGTGCATGTATATTCCTGTCGGAGTAGCAAGGCAAGCTTTGAACTAAAGGTATTCTATTGAATTGATGGTAATTGTCGTGATTGACAAGTTATATATATATATATATGTTATATGTATATATATTCCTGTGGGAATAGCAAAGCAAGCTTTGAGCAGAAAGTATTTTATTGAATTGGTTTTCAGTATGTGACCCATAGGAGTGATCAACTTATGAGGTGAATTGCGATATTACTTATGGGAAATGAAATATTCAACAGGCATCTGATAGTAAAACTTTGTCCAGTGGGGCTTTATACATTGCCCAGTGGGGCTCTATAATTAGCTAGCACCTCCACAGTAAAACTTTGCCCGATGGGGCTCTATACTAACAATGCCGTATCGACTGCCCTTGGTAGGGGTGCACTAGGGTGTGATAGTACTAATGAGCTAGCACCTCCATAGTCTTATTTGATTTAGTAGTAATCGTATCAACTGCCCTTGGTAGGGGTGCGCTAGGGTGTGATAGTACTAATGAGCTAGCACCTCCATAGTCTTATTTGATTTAGTAGTAATCGTATCGACTGCCCTTGGTGTGATAGTACTAATGAGCTAGGGTATAGTGTAGTTAGTAGCTTGATGTTATTGAATTGGTTATATGGTTGTATTTTTGTTGAGCAAGCAAAAGTTTTCCTAAATAGATTATTGACAAGTGTTGTGTATGTGAGACATAGATCTCAAATGAACCAGTGATTTGTTATTATGCTTTAACCCAGTGAGGTATATATTTCAGCTTATGAAGCAGTAAAAATAGTTCTTATATTCCAGTGATTTGTTATTATGCTTTGTGAATCCGATGGAGTATATATTTTAGCTTGTGAAGCAGTAAAAGTAGTTCAGCTTATTCCAGTAATTTGTTATTATATTTTAAAGCTCTTTGGTATTTTGCTTAACTCGGTAGGATATATTTTAGCTTTGTGAAGCTCTTTGGTATTTTGCTTTAGGGTATATTTCAGCTTGTGAAGCTCTTTCATATTTTGGTTAACCCGTAGGGTATATTTTAGCTTTATGAAGCTCTTTGGTATTTTGCTTAACTCGGTAGTATATATTTCAGCTTTGTGAAGCTCTTTGGTATTTTACTTAACCCGGTAGGGTATATTTCTGCTTTGTGAAGCTCTTTCATATTTTGCTTAACCCGGTAGGGTATATTTCTGCCTTGTGTAGCTTTTTGGTATTTTGCTCAACCTGGTGGGGTATATTTCAACTTTGTGAAGCTCCCCAAAAAAAATAATTCTTACATATTAGTTTTTATTATGTATATTTCAGCTTTGTGAAGCATAAAAAAAAAATAGTTCTTATATTTCAGTTGTTATTGTTATATTGAATTACAAGATAAGAATTTCTATTTTTCATTGGTAGATTGATTATTCACTCAATGAGACTTTTCCAAGTCTCACCTCTCACTCTTTTTTCTTGTAGTTTTGGAAGTTGCATAGCTCAAAGATATGTTTCAGCCCATGTATTAGATGTATGAGTGTCTTTTGTGGGAAAAGCTATTTTTGGTGACAATGGCTAGTAAAGAAAATGTATTTTGAGATATATATATAGCCGAGATGTTTACATGTACTTTTTTAGTTTGTTTTAAAAATAGTATGTATTAAAAAGATGGAATGTATATATAAAGTATGGTTTTGTAAATTGGAAACCCTAAAGTTAATTTTGTGTATGGAACCTTGGATTAGTTAATATAAATTGTTGAGTTAAATTGAGCTATGTTCTTTAGTAGAATAAGAGGTCAATTTAAATTATATATGTTAATTGAGGAAGTATTTGAAATAAATATTTGGAGCAGGTTTAAATATTTTTTTAGCTTAGTTAAAGTTTAGAAATCCCCTAAACCTTTAGACAAGGGTGGAATGTGGCACCGTCATCCAGATTCAGGGGTGGGGTGTGGCCATCTTTCTTGGTGCATTACATCTCTCCATAATTAACCTTAAGGGCAATAACCAATTAAAAAGATAAGGTGGGGATTTGATCACCCCTCCTTAGCCTAAAAATCACATTCCTTGCATGTTGCACTAATCTAAACCTTAATCTAAAATTAATTAGATGTTAGTTCTAAGGATTTTTAAGCTCATTAGGATAAGTGACCCTGAAAGTTAGACCGAATTAGACTTGGTCAGCTAGCTGTTGTCCAGGCAAGTGATTTGTGAGATGACTGGGCCCAAAGGAAGGTGGTTTCTAATTGGTTCCATTCGCTGATCCTAGGCCAAGCATTTAATTAGGTGTCTAAGGCATAGCAACGAGGGGGACTCCCACCGACCTTACACTTACCTGGCCAGTTGGTTGGTCAAGCTCTGACTTGAAGGGCTTGAAGGCTAGCTTGGATCAGTTAGGAGCTGTCTAGCATTAGGTAACCCTAGGATAGAGTTGATTTGATTGCACTACTTGTTTGAAGAAAATATCAAAAATAATTAAAAAAATAACTTTCTCTTCAATCATCTATAGGTTTAGGACTCTCATAGGACAATCTTCTTTAGATATTTTCTCCTTCTTTCTCTTTTCCTCTTCTTCTTGCTTAAAAAAAAAAGGAGGATCAAAGCAAAATATCTTTTAATACATGTTAGGGTGTTGATCTCTACAAATCTACTTAGAACCCTTAGATCCAAAGATTGAGAAGACCCTCGAGACCATTTGAGCTAAGAACATGGACCCTAGGGATAATGAACCACCATGATAATTGAAGGAGTACTTTACTCCTTCATCTTACACCTATTCTCCCTACATCCAAGCACCGCCTATAGAGGCATTGCACTATAAGATTAAGTCCAGTGTGATCCAAATGTTCTCATCATTTTACGGACTTAGTAACGAGGACCCATACAAACATTCGGATGAATTTCTTGAGATTTGTTCAGCTATCAAAATTCAGAATTTTTTGGATGATGCCCTTAGGTTAAAGCTATTCCCATTCTCTCTTAAGGATAAAGGCAAATATTAGCTAAACTCCTTAGACTCGATCATCATTTCGACCTTGGACCAGCTTCAATGAGAATTCCTTAAGAAATATTTTTCCATAGGAAAAACTAATCAGATCAGAAAATCTATACTAGTTTTTTCTAGATGGAGGGGGAGATGTTCAATGAGACCTGGAAGAGGCTCAAAGACCTCATTTGAAAATGTCCTCACCATGCCATTCCCAAATGGCAACTCGTTCAATGCTTTTATAAAGGTTTGTCGGAAAAGCATAGACAAATGATTGACTCATCTTGTGGTGGGATGTTCATGCTTAAAAGTGAGCATGAGGCCTGACAGCTCTTTGAAATCCTAAGTGAGAATTCATTGCATTACATGTCTAGAAAAGCTCCCACATCGAGATCCGAAAAAGATAGGTTGTATGAAGTGGGTCAATCGGTAAACATCCACAGCAAGGTGGATTAAATAATCTCTCAAAAATTTGATCGATTACTGCAAGTCGGTTACACCACCTCTTCTCTATCCACACAAGTATAAGATGCTTGTTTGATCTGCTTGAGTCTTGCCCACTCTTTTGGTGATTGTCCAGCCACTTATCAGTTTCTTGAATATGAACAAGAGCAAGTTCATCAAGCCCAAACTACTCATGGATCAGGGAACAACTCCTATTCTAGTATGTACAACCCAGGATGGAGAAACCATCCAAATATTTTATGAAAACCACAACAAGTGGTTCCTCCGATGCAACAAAGATCAGGTTATCCGGATGTGACTTATAGGCATTCACCCTAGTACTAATACGAGGACCCTTCCTAACCCACTCGGAGTACCCATAGCTCAGCTTTCAAAGAAAAAATGTTGCAAGCACTTAAAGGACTAGAAATGAATACTCAACTCCTTCATTCTCATATGCAATCAATAGCAAAGCTAGAGACCTAGATAGGTCAGCTAGCGATAGCTTTCAGTAGAAGGGAGAAAGGCAAATTACCTAGTTAGCCCATTAGTAACTCAAAAGGACAGTACATAGCTGAAAGCTCCACTAGTCCCAAAACTTTTTTTGAACATGCCAAATCGATTATGACCCTTAGAAGTGAAAAAATCCTAAATCAACTTGAAGTAACCCAACAATCAAAGCAACCAATGCCAACTACATCAGAAAAGAAGAAACCTAAAGAAAGGGAAGAACTTGTTAACCCAGCACCTGTACTTAAGGCTCCATTCCCGAGTGCTTTGGAAAACCCTCTACCCATGGTTAAAAAGGGAGTTAAGATGAATAAAATGCTCGAGCTATTTAAACAAGTCCATATAAACCTCACTCTATTGGATGCCATCAAACAGGTCCCAACCTACGCTAAGTTTCTAAAAGATTTATGCATCCAAAAGCATAAATCTAGAGCACATATTCTAAACCAAGTCCACTTGACTGAGCAAGCTAGCTCAGTCTTCTAGCATGCAACCCCACCCAAACTCAAGGACCCAAGCATCCCTAACATTTCCTATGTTATAGGAGGTCTAACCATTAAGAAAGCCCTATTGGACTTGGGAGCGAGTGTTAATCTCCTCATAAGCTCACTATATCAATGTTTTGGATTTGGAAAACTGAAACCCACATTAGTGACCTTACAATTAGCTGACAGATCTATCGAAGTTCCACATGAGATGATAGAAGATGTTCTAGTTAAGGTGGATGAGTTCTATTTCCTTGTAGACTCCCTCATTTTGGATATGGAATCAGAAAGTAATCCTAATCAAATTTCCATCATCCTAGGTCGACCCTTTCTTGCTATAGCTAATGCTTGCATTAATTGTAGAATAGGGGTCATGGATGTGTCATTCGAAAATAAAATGCTAAGGATAAACATGTTCAATGCCACCATGGGACCCTCGATTCATGACTTTAGTGAGGTGAATATGCTCGAGGAACTGTTGAAGAAGTCACTCCCACCATGCTTTCTCAGGACCTGTTGCAAAATTCTTTAGCCCATTCCGATGTCGAGAACTGCGATGATGATGGATATATGAAGGAAGTCAATGCCCTATTAAAACCACTCGACTCGAAAACCACTCCTCCATGGACCATCAAGTATGAATGATTATCCACCCTCTCTAGTACACCAATAGCCCCATCCTTAGAAGCTCCACCTATGCTAAAATTGAAGCCACTATCGGCCATGCTGAAGTATCTATTCTTAGGACCCAATGACACCCTCTTGGTGATTATTGAATCAGGCCTAACCCATGACTAGGAAGCCCAACTCGTAGGTGTGCTAAAAGAGAACAAAGAAGCTATTGGGTGGACAATTGCTGATTTGAAAGGCATTGACCCCTCTATTTGCAAGCATCATATTTATTGTGAGGCAGACGCCAAACCCTATAGAGACATGCAAAGGAGACTAAATCTAAATATGTGGGAGGTAGTCAAGAAGAAAGTAGTGAAATGGTTAGATGCAGGCATTATCTATCTGATATCAGATAGCAAATGGGTTAGCCTGACCCAAGTGGTACCGAAGAAGTCTGGTATCACTATGGTGGAAAATAAAAATGCTAAGTTGTTACCTACTCGTACAACAACTGGTTGGCGAGTATGTGTGGACTATAGGTGACTCAATATCATAACTAGGAAAGACCACTTTTCATTGCCCTTCATTGATCAAATCCTAGAATAGTTAGTGGGTTAGAGTTACTTCTGCTTCCTAGATGGATATTCAGGATACAATCAGGTACCTATTTTTCTAGGAGATCAAGAGAAAACCATCTTTACCTGCTCTTATGGTACTTTTGCCTTTCGTCGAATGCCTTTTGGGCTATGTAATGCACCAGCCATGTTTCAACGATGCATCTTGTCAATCTTTTCGGACATGGTTGATAAATTTCTGAAAGTATTTATGGATGACTTTTCGGTGTTTGGGGCCACATTTAACGAATGTCTCCAAAATCATTCAAAGGTTCTTAAATGTTGTATGAAGATGAATTTGGTATTAACTTGGGAAAAGAGCCATTTCATGGTTTGTAAAGGAATCATACTCAGACACATTATGTCCAAAAAAGTAATCAAGGTAGATAAAGCTAAAGTAGAAATCATCTCAAAACTACCACCTCTAACCTCGATCCATCAAGTACAATCTTTCTTAGGCCATGTTGGATTCTATAGGTGCTTCATTAAAGATTTTAGCAAAATCTTGAGACCCTTGTGCAACCTCCTTGCCAAGGATAACACTTTTAACTTTAATGAAGATTATCTAAATGCATTTCATACTTTGCACACTACACTATCATCTACACCCATCATTCGACCCCAGATTGATCCCTACCCTTTGAGATAATGTGCGATGCTTCTGACTATGTTGTAGAAGCAGTCTTAGGATAAAGGATCAATAGGAAACCCCATGTAATTTATTATGCAAGTAAAATCCTTTTTGATGCATAATTGCACTATACTACTATCGAAAAAGAATTACTTGTGATTGTATTCTCCTTAGATAAATTCAGATCCTCCCTCTTAGGCTCGAAGGTCCTAGTCTATTCTGATCATGCTGCACTAAGATATCTGCTACCCAAGAAGGACACTAAACCAAGACTAATTAGATGGATACTTCTTCTGCAAGAGTTTGATTTGGAAATTCGAGATAAAAAGGGTTCAAAAAATATAGTAGCAGATCATGTCTCTAGGATCCTAATTGAACACAATTTAGATGTAATTAAGGATGGGTTTCCTGATGAACAACTCTTCACAGTTGGTTCCAACAAACCTCTCTGGTTTTCTCATATTGTAAATTACTTGGTTGTAAAGCAAGTTCCATCTCATTGATCCCTACAAGAGAGAAAGCAATTTTTCTCACAAGTCAAACATTATTTTTGGGAGGAACCCGAGTTGTTCAAGATTTGTTCTGATCAAGTGATCCAATGTTGTGTCCTTGAAAGTAAATTTTAGAGTATTCTCACCTTTTGTCACTCTCTTGCATGTGGAGGTTACTTTAGCGGAAAGAAAACTACAGCAAAAGTACTGCAGTGTGGGTTTTATTGGCCAACGTTATTTAAGGATGCTTATGAATTTGGCCAACACTGTTTAAGATGTCAACAAACAAGGAGCATCTCAAGAAAAACATGATGCCCCTCTTCGCAATTTTAATGGTGGAAATTTTTTATGTATGGGGAATCAACTTCATGGGACCCTTTCCCTCCTCGTTCGGTCATGAGTACATTCTTGTCGCAGTTGATTTTGTATCTAAATGGGTGGAGGCCATAGCAACTAGAATTAATGATCATAAGGTGGTAATCAAATTTATTCAACACAATATCTTTAGTTGCTTTGGTTGCCTTGGATCCATTATCAGTGATGGGGTGCGCATTTCACAAATAGACACTTTAAGAGTCTAATGAATAAGTATGGAATCATCCATAAAGTTGCCATGCCTTATCACCCACAAACTAGTGGCCAAGTCGAAGTCTTCAATAGAGAAATTAAATGAATTCTCGAGAAGATGGTTAGGCCAGATCAGAAGGATTGGTTCCTACGTCTGGATGATGCATTATGGGTTTATCGAACTGCATTCAAGATCCCAATTGGTATGTCCCCTTACCGATTAGTCTTTGGAAAAGCATGTCACCTATCGGAAGAATTAGAGCATCATGCTTTCTGGGCCATAAAAAAAATTAATTTTGATATGAAGAATGCATGCTCTAATAGATGGTTGCAACTGAATGAACTAGATGAATTGCGCAATGAAGCCTACGAGAACTCACAAATTTATAAGGATCGAACAAAGGCATATCGTGACAAGTAAATCTCAAGAAAGACATTCGAACCTGACCAAAAAGTTTGGCTTTATAATTCGTGGTTGAACCTTTTTCTTAGGAAGTTACAATCATGCTAGAATGGACCCTATGTTGTAACTCAAGTGTTCTCTCATGGAGCAATTGAAATTAAAGATACAAAAATAGGAAATACCTTCAAAGTAAATGGCTAGCATTTGAAACCATACATGGAAGAAACTAACAAAGGAAAACAAATCGATGTAGTTGACCTGGTGGATCCAATCTATCCACCATCTTAAGATCCGACGAAGTCTGGCTGAAAACTGTAAACTTAGCACTCCTGGAAGGCAACCCAGTATTTTTATCTCATCTTAATTCTTTTGTTTTGTCTTACTTAGATTCATCAACTAAGTGGGAGGAAGATTCAAACCCGATGGAGTATCAGAAAGCCCATATTATCACCAGGTGTATTCTCTCCTTGAGCTCCTATTTACTTACTTCTGTGTTACACTCTTGCCCTTTCCACTCTATTGAGGACAATGTCGATTAAGTTGGAGGGTGGGGAATAAAAAATTAGAACTTGAAAAGATATGTGTCCATTGACCTACTGTGCTTTAGAATTGAGAGGAATTAGGCATCTCAATAACTATTTATGCACAATTTAGATAAACTGTAAGTGCTAAGGGACTGCACATTAAGAAAACTCGATAAATGGCTAAGTATAGAATAAGAATTGATATCTAGGCCCTTCTAATCACTCCGATATTAGTGTCCAAGGGGAGTCTACCTTTTATGGGTATAAATGGGATGTCCTGATATCTGCAATTCCTTCAGAAAAAAAAGGGAGCAAATTTTAAACATTGGTCTCCCACTGAGTAATCGGGCCCCATTGCCTAAGTAAGCAATGATGTTTGCATCAAAAGGTGGGCAATGTAAAGAAGCTTTGCTATACAATTGCTTTAGCCCATAATCTAATAGACCTGAGTTAGTAAGCCTGAGGGGTGTCTACACCTAATGCCCTAAAACCTACTGGTTTGAGAGTCATTGGCCAAAAACTCATTACATGGGTCAAATGGAATGCTGATAGGGCTAAGTCATTACACAAACTATACATATTAAAAAAAGAAAAAAAAAGAGAAGGAATGAATGAAAAAAAGTACAGACCATGAACCTATCTTAGAGTAAGACAAACCAAGAATAAAAATAGGGGTAGACTAAGAAAGGGCTTAGAAAAAAAATTCTATATTCTTCACTTAACTATTCTAGCAGGTAGTCTTAATTTCCTAAGGACACTTTACTAAGCTTCTAGCTGTACACCAATTTCTCTAGAATTACCTAAAGATACTCATGACTAAGCATACTGCTATATGATACTAACTTTTCTTTTACTCGAGGGCAAGTAAAGTTCAAGTTGGAGGATGTGATAAGCACTTGATATATTATAATAAGAAGTATTAAATATTATTGCATTGTATGTTTATTAGTTGAATTTGATGCTTCTTAGTTTATTTTATAGGTAATTAGGAGATTGGGTTCATAGGATCCAAAATGGCTCAATCCAAGATAAATCAAGCAATTAATTAGAAAGCGAGCTATGAAGGGAGAAGATCCAGGGGCTATCATGTGAGCTCTCAATCCAAGTACCTATATTAGGGATCCAAGTCACTCCAATCAATGGTTTAGAAATAAGTGTAGAAGATCCAAGGATCAAGGCTCCAAAACTCTCTCTTACATGGATTCAAGGATCTGATCCAAAGGCCAACAAATACTTACTCCATCTAGTGGCTTGGATTGAAGGCGCCTACTATCAAAGAGTTTCCTTAAAGCCATGTGCCTTTCCTCATTCCTTATCTACTCCATACACCAAATAAGAAATATTCCATCTCTCTCTTTCAAAATTAGCACATATCTCTCTTACTTTGAATCCAAAATCAGCATCCCTATCTTTCTTAATTACTTTATGCCCCAAAGAAGGCAGCACCTCCCACTCTCTTGCCTTATTTGATTTCATCCAAAGCACAAACTTCTCTCAAATTCATTACTCATGAGATGCATTTTAAAATTTAAATTTCAAACCTTCTTTATCTCTCTTGCCACCTCATTTCTCTATTTTTTTCTAAAATTGAAATATCACATGCCATGATCTTTTTTTCTCTTTTTGGAATTCAAATAAAATTTCATTACAAAATCACCATCCTTTTTTTTCTTTTCCATCCCAAATCAAATATCACATAAAATCATCCTACCCTTATTCCTTTTAAAAACCTAATGCCCTTCCTCCTCTATTTAAACACCTCGATGCCTCTCCCATGTAGGCATCAATCCTTCCACTTCCCAAAACTCAAAAGGCTATCATCCTCTATCTCTTCTCCTTCTTCCACTTCTCCACACCACTAAATTTTAGCCACTATCACCATCCTTTAAACCTCCCATAACTTTAAGACACTTTCACCTATATTTCCTCTCCTTCATACCATTCACATCATTTTTTCTTCCATCTTTCAAACTTGAGAAGGGTTGTAGATTTGAATTCCGGTGGAGTCCAAGCAAAGAAGATGAAGATGAATCCAGAATCTATGAAAAAATAAGCCTTTAACCTTGAGAAAGAGATGATACTTGTAACAGATTTATTTTCTATGCATACTTTTTGTATTCCTGTTACATGCAGTTTGTGAATCATTTGACTTTTTTTTAAGATCAGGGTGTATTGTTCTTATATGCTTTATTATTAGATTTGATTATTCGAATAATTTGTGCTTCTTAAAGACACATTATGAACTAAGGATACAGTGTGTACTCGAAAGAGATAGGATGTCTCAAATGATTAGATCGATAATCAGTTTCTTTTCTTTTTGTGTATTCTGTAGTTGAATAACATATCTCTCCAAGAGATAAGTTGTGACCTAAGGATAGGATTCATGCTCAAGAAAGAAGAGTTAAGTTAGATCAACTTAAACATCACACACCATCATTACTCCATAAAAAGGAGTACCAAAATCTATTTCACAAAGTAAATTCGAATTTTTGAGGTCTTTATGAAGGGAATCCTGATTTCCCTGACCAGGTTCGTTCAGATCTGATCAGATCAAGAGATATATTTCAAAATTTTTTCTCTTAGATCTGTATCAGATAAGGGATGCTTCAGATCTGATTCTTATTTATTTAATAAAAATTAAATGAAAAGGATAAATTAAATCACATTCAATTTACCTGAATAGGGTAATCCTATTACCCTGTTGATGATCCTGTTTGCAGCGGAAGGTTCTGGATCAAGCCACGCAAGCGCCTGGCCTCTACCGGTATCCACTCGGGCTGGATCTGGAGATCCTCTTCTTCTCTATCACGCCTCCAAAAATCAGATCTGGATCTGATCTGGAGGATCTTCAAAACTCCTTTTGAAGATCTGCAGTCGTTCTTCGCAGCAGCGCAGCCTTCTTGCTTTTGATCTCCTTTTCTTGATCTAAATCGCACCAATCCAAATCCAAAACACTTTTGGACGTGGAGAGCAAGGGGAGAAGAGAGTATGGCGTGGAGAAAAGGGAGAGAGGCAGCCTTGGGGCGTGGGAAGATTGCTTCTTGATTATTTTTTCACTTGGGCGCTGGGTCTCTTATATAGACTAAGCGTGATCCAAGTCATCTTCCTCCCAACCAATCACAACCCTTTGTGAAATCAGATCTAAATCTGATTGGTGGGATTAGAGTCCCCTGGATTCCCACTTGGAGAGTGCCTTGGACCAGTCAAACTGGATTCTTAGAAGAACTCTCATTGGAATCCTAAAGGGAGATGGAGTCCTTGTCCCACAAGGACTCCATGCCGCCTCTTACTGGGCTCATGCCTCCCTTGGCGTGCGCCCATCTCCTTGCCAGGTTCTGGCAGGGGGACAAGCCCCCACCAGCTCTCCAATAGGTGCATGACATGTGGTCAAAAGTCAAAGGGTGAATGGTCAACGTTTGACCAGTCAAAGGTAGACTTTTGACCAAAGTCAAAGAACAAGAAATGGCAGGTGACCAAAATTGGCAGGTAATGTCTTACAAATAAGACAACCTATTCTGACTTGGACAACCTCTAGTCAGACCATAAGAAGACTTCTGTTTGAGCACAAACTCCTTTGGCTCAGACAGGACGACTTATTTATGATAGCAAAAGAAGAACGTTAGGTTCAATCGAGTGCTAGCACGATTTCCTTGAACCTAATTGAATCTCATTCAGATCAATTGAACTATATTAGTTCAATTGATGATCACCAGATTTCAAACCCTTGTTTGTGTGACC
>QRFJ01001194.1:140280-158527 GCA_006176705.1 Cocos nucifera
AACCAACTCTTGATTCGGTTTGATCAACCGCTTAGACCTAATTGAGCTACCCAAGCCCGAACCCAGTATTATGAATATGTCTTAGATCTGAAATTCTCAATTTTAGACCTAATTAATATTCCATAAACTTAATTCTTAATTAAGTAGGGTTCATAAACAAAATATGCACAATAAATCCTAGGGTTTCAGGATCTAGGGTTTTGCAGAAAGTAAGTTTTTGGGTTTCTGATTAAGGACGAACACGCAGCACCCCTACACATCATAAGAACACCCCATCGAATGGGAAGAGAGGGCCTTTAAACCCTTCTTCGTTCTTATGACCGGACGGCCAAGAGGAACGCCTTAATCAGGAACATTCAATAAACATTCAATACTACAAAACAGTTATAGATCTATATCATATATCTCATATACAAATTTAGATCTAACCATGGCATATTTTGCATACATCTCATGTATCATAATCATGCATGTTTTCAGATCTAAATTATCACATAATAATCTAAAAAATTAGATTTAAATTGATCTAATCAAAATAAATTCTAATCTAGACAATTATGTAGAACTATTCTACAACTAGTCTAGTCATGCATCTATCATATCTCATATGATATTTAAAATTAAATAATTTTTATTTGCTGTTTATCAGATGTTATTATAACACTTATAATATCAGAAAAATAGTAAATAAGAAGATCTAAAATATGATTTAATCATATTAAATCAAAGACATGCAAAACTATTCTATAGAACTATTCTATTCTAGAACTAGTCATGCATATCTTCATGTTCTTAGATCCAAATCATTTAATTTTAATTTTTTCTGATTTCAGATCTGATCACATCTCATGTGACATCTGAAATCACATTATTTTTAATTAAAATAAAATTAAAAATCAGATCTAAACTAATTTTTAGAACCATGGCTCTGATACCACTTGAAGGGAAATCCTGATTTCCCTGACCAGGTTCGTTCAGATCTGATCAGATCAAGAGATATATTTCAAAATTTTTTCTCTTAGATCTGTATCAGATCAAGGGATGCTTCAGATCTGATTCTTATTTATTTAATAAAAATTAAAATGAAAAGGATAAATTAAATCACAATTCAATTTACCTGAATAGGGTAATCCTATTACCCTGTTGATGATCCTGTTTGCAGCGGAAGGTTCTGGATCAAGCCACGCAAGCGCCTGGCCTCTACCGGTATCCACTCGGGCTGGATCTGGAGATCCTCTTCTTCTCTATCACGCCTCCAAAAATCAGATCTGGATCTGATCTGGAGGATCTTCAAAACTCCTTTTGAAGATCTGCAGTCGTTCTTCGCAGCAGCGCAGCCTTCTTGCTTTTGATCTCCTTTTCTTGATCTAAATCGCACCAATCCAAATCCAAAACACTTTTGGACGTGGAGAGCAAGGGGAGAAGAGAGTATGGCGTGGAGAAAAGGGAGAGAGGCAGCCTTGGGGCGTGGGAAGATTGCTTCTTGATTATTTTTTCACTTGGGCGCTGGGTCTCTTATATAGACTAAGCGTGATCCAAGTCATCTTCCTCCCAACCAATCACAACCCTTTGTGAAATCAGATCTAAATCTGATTGGTGGGATTAGAGTCCCCTGGATTCCTCCTTGGAGAGTGCCTTGGACCAGTCAAACTGGATTCTTAGAAGAACTCTCATTGGAATCCTAAAAGGGAGATGGAGTCCTTGTCCAACAAGGACTCCTATGCCGCCTCCTTACTTGGGCTCACGCCTCCCTTGGCGTGCGCCCTTCTCCTTGCCAGGTTCTGGCAGGGGGACAAGCCCCCACCAGCTCTCCAATAGGTGCATGACATGTGGTCAAAAGTCAAAGGGTGAATGGTCAACGTTTGACCAGTCAAAGGTAGACTTTTGACCAAAGTCAAAGAACAAGAAATGGCAGGTGACCAAAAATGGCAGGTAATGTCTTACAAATAAGACAACCTATTCTGACTTGGACAACCTCCAGTCAGACCATATGAAGACCTTCTGTTTGAGCACAAACTCCTTTGGCTCAGACAGGACGAACTTATTTATGATAGCAAAAGAAGAACGTTAGGTTCAATCGAGTGCTAGCACGATTTCCTTGAACCTAATTGAATCTCATTCAGATCAATTGAACTATATTAGTTCAATTGATGATCACCAGATTCAAACCCTTGTTTGTGTGACCCAGTTAGGTTCAGTTCTGTATGGTAATGGGATATGTCATGATCTCTATCATCGACATCATCGAAACTCCTTTCGATGGATCAGAACTCTTCTGATTCGAACAGCTAGAATGATCGATCATCTAAATCATTCTAATTGCTCCCAAAATCCACCAGTGACACCTAGCAGTATATGGTGGCAACCCATCAGAGCTGAATGCGAACCTCTTGGTGCAGCTACCTGTGTGATTCAAGTTCTTCTATCTTGAGCCCCGATCAGATTAGGGTTAAGGTGAACTCGTCAAACCCTAGTCTCTGTCATATGATGTAATCATTCGATTCGAGTCCAATGTGAAAATCTAAATAGAAACTCTTTCTATTATTTCACTCTGCCATGGCCATGGGCTTCAGGACTTGATTCTCATGATCATCATAGGGCTACTCCTCTACCACCGAGGTAGATAGATCCCATCTTGATGCAATCCAGTTCCTACAATGAACATGTCACAGCCAACATACACCTCAGGGTTCCATATGGCTAGGAGACCGAGTAATGGTGTAGTCAAACTATAACACCCTCAAGGTGAACTGCCGATGCATCTCAGGTCAAAGAACCAGACACACTACTGCAGCATCGAGTCAGTCATTGACGAGAAGGTAGACTCCCTAATGACTACTCAAGGTGGTCACACTCAGTGCCCTCGTTCTCTAACGAGTACCTGTACTCTCGCTCCGGTGTCTCCACACCGTAGACTCAAGACTCATCTACTAAAGAGAAGCGATCGTACACCAACCTTCCGGATCAATCACCATCCTCGTGATGATCCTATGGTCGGGAGCTATTTATGAGTTAATAATGATTATTCATGTCTTAAATTTTCAACTCTTGAAAATATGAATTATCATTACCATTAACTCAAAGGATGTATCACAGACACTAAATACACATGTGTGATAGAAAATAACCCATTTCATTAATTATAGTCAAAATTATGATTTTGCCCCTAGAAGTGTATTACAAGTGTCAGCCAATTCTGGCTTCTAGGGCACATATATCTAACACTTTATCCTTTTGCATCATTTTTATTACTTAGTTTAGATTTATTTTGCTACTATAATATGGTTTTTTTATGTTTTCCTACAAAAGCATTCCTTCTTTCTCTCATTTCGAAGTAATCGATCCCTATGGATACGATCTTGACTCACTCTAACCAAATAGAAGTGAGTTAGAGTTTGTATAGGACTCCCTCATGACAAGCGATCAGGACACTTATAACCATATCATTCATGAGCAACTCTTGACAGCAGAGAGCTATGTAGTTGGATCATGTTTAGTGAAATATTCTCCTACACTTTACCTGCATGCCATACCAGTACATTGTACTGTTTGGTTAAGAGGACAACTAACGCATATGGCACATAACGATCTACACTCAATACATTATTATCCTAGGTAACAATGTATCATTTGGTCATAAATAAGTTTAAGGACTAAATGATAAATCCTTCTTTGTCAAGTTTAAATAGTCCTAAGAACTTCATCGTAGAAGAATTCATTATAGGAAGATGCACAAAAATGATTAAAATGCTAAAATAATAATTTTATTTATTATAATAATTCAAGTATATTTACAATCATCTCAACCATCTACAATCTAGATGGTTGGCTTTAGGATATATTTTTCAACATAAA
The DNA here is from genome assembly GCA_006176705.1 of Cocos nucifera. NCBI lineage: Eukaryota > Viridiplantae > Streptophyta > Magnoliopsida > Arecales > Arecaceae > Cocos > Cocos nucifera. The sequence continues at coordinate 144,136 of QRFJ01001194.1, forward strand.
CATGAAAGTATTTTATGCTATCCAATCTTTGACTAGGTCCAAAGCAATCTCCATGCCACCACCCTATTTAATATGGGCACCTCATTTATTTTAAGCATTAAGAAGGAAGACTCCTTAATAACTCCTCTTAATTTCTTATTTATCTCTCCATACCATTAAGTTATGGTAATTAATCTACATGCCCACTAATTAAATGGCACCCAAAAGGAAATGTCCTTCTGGGTTACACATCTTAAATCCCATGCTTAAATTAAAACACATGGTGAATTAATTCACCACGTGGGAAAGACCAAGCACCAAGGGAGGCTTTTCAGATCTCTTGGATTCCTATTTAAAGGAGGTGCTACATGAGATGTGGCATGCCATTTTGCTAGATTTTTGGGCATTAGATTGAGAAGAAAAAGACAAGAAAAATCAAAGAAAAAGACAAGAAAAAGGACAGAGAAAAATAGAAAGAAAAGAGGAGAGAAAAAGAAAAGGCAAGGATTGCTAGTCCTAGGGTTCCGATTGCCCATGAGTTGGAATTTTTGAACCAAATTTGGGTGGTGAGATCTTTTGAGAAAAGGTTTCTAGAGTGGCTTTCATGGATAAAAGAAGATAATCAGGTGGTGGTGCAATCCATTCTTGAAGAAGGAAATTAGCAGTGCACTTGAGAAGAAGGCTGCAGCACTACATCAACTTGGAACGAACCCTGATCAATCCTGCATGAATCACCATTAGAGGACATCTACTTTGGTGTCTTGTGAAGATCAGTCTTGCATCGGATCATCATCTTCAAGAAGTATATCATCTACCTTATATACATGCTTGATTTGTTTGATTGAATATTACAAGGTAGTCCTGGGGTTTGAGTTATGGTTTGCTAGTTTTAATAGTTAAAGCTTATTCAAAGTTTTTGAAAACCATATTCTACTATGCGACCGGAACCCAATAATGGTATCAGAGCCCTCCTTGTTAGATTCAATCAAATAATATGTTATATCGATCTAAAATTAGTTTTAGATTAAATCAGCATATTTACACTAAGTCTAAAATTTCTTTCCATGTATGAGATATATACATATGAGATATATAGTTCTAGTTTAATGTCTAAGTAGCCTAGTATTCTTCAAAATCCATGGTAAAGACCATCCTACTATAGAGGACTATGGTGGAAGGGGTGCCTGTATGTCTTGAGAGGAAGAACCATGAAAAGAATAAACCTAATTTTATGAATCTTTGAAATTTCTATGGTTGACTTGCCCATCGAATTGAATCATATTTGTTTGAGTCAACTCAAAACCATGGCTAGTCGACTCATACTTTAGGTGAATTGTAATTATGTATGAGATACTATGTTAGAAAATTACATGTTTATTATTCCTTGCTAATTAATACATGATATGTAATTATTAGGATATGCATGAAACCAACAAAAGAAAGCCTTCATTAAAAATAATATTAAGTTGTAGTGTTAGAAACTAAAAGCCAACCAATTTTTGAATCATTTAATCCATTAGTGTCCTAGGAGTGTCTCAAGTGTAGTAGTTACATAATTAGAACCATTTGCTTATCTGGCCAAATTGTTGGTGTCTTAGAAAAGTAATGGGGAGCCTCCCACCAAACTTTAACACTTTCCTGGCTAATTGGGTTAGTTCTATTCTTGAATAATGGTTACATCATGTTATGGACACTACATAAGCCTTCCTTCATGCTAAGCCAATATCATGTCAAGAACCACAGTTAGTTTATTGTGCTATCCATAAGGCTTGCTATGGTGATAGATACAATACTGACTTAGTGCATTTAGATGCTAATGACATATTTGTAGTGTTGCCTTGTTGTACTATCCATAAGGATGGCATTGTTTAAGTATGACTATATAGGAATGAAGGGTCTCACTTAACTAGAACATTTTAGTTTGTTGTGCTATCCATATGACTATAGGTGTTCTTAAGTCAAAAGAAATGTTGAAAATTAGATGAAATACAATTGGTAAGAGTTACCTACCCTTGAACTCATGAATGCTTGTTGTGCTATCCATAAGGTATTTGTGAGGAATTGGGATCTCAATCCCACTTTAGGGTTTCTCGTTTACCATAAGAGAGGGTTATGGTATTTATTAAAATAGTAGGATACACAATTAGACTAAAAACCTAATCTAGTTACGCATGTCATCATAAGTTGTCTGCTTATTTTTATTCTTGTATTTGTAGATTAACTACATAATGGCATCCTCACTTTCAGTGCATGGCATTCTTGATGCCAATAAGTTGACCATACCCAATTATGTGGACTGGTTGAGGAAATTGAAAATTATTCTTACATAGGAGAAAGTCTCCTATATTCTAGATACACCTGCTCTTGATTTGATCAAAGAAGATGCTACTGAGGAGGATAGGGCCACATACAAGATGTAGCATGATGACAGTGTGACTGTCAAATGCATCATGTTAGCCTCAATGAGCAATGAGCTTCAGAGACAACATGAAGGCATGGATGTGCACTCCATACTTCTTAATCTAAAGAAGTTATATAGAGAACATAGCTGAATTGCTAAATATGAGATATCAAAATAGTTATTCCATGTCAAAATGAGTAAAAGGACATCTATGCAAACATGTTCTTAAGATGATTATTACCTTAGGATGGCTACCCAAGAGGGAGGGGGGGTGAATTTGTGTTTAAAAATTTAAACTTTAATTGTGTTGAATTTTAATATTGGGTGCTTGGTAAAATAATGTAAAATGTAAGTGTAGAATAAGTGCAATATAAGTGATCTAATGACAAACAAAAGACCAAGCTTTTATAATAGTTCGGCATCAAACTCAGCACCTACGTCCTCTCCTCAAGTAAACCACTTGAGAGTTCAACTATAATCACTCAATTAATTATAGTTTGATTATTTTTTTTGGGCTTTCAATTCAATCTAGTTGGTTTTAACTTAGGCTCACCAGCTACAACCTTTATAATGATTATTTTTCTGGACTAACAATCAATCCCAATTAGTTTTGTCCTAGGCTCACCAATCAAACCTTTACAATGTCCAACTCTGGGCTTGGACCAACCCAATTTTCTCACCCCAAGAAACTTGTATACACAAAAAAATGCCATCACAATAATTAAAGAGGTTTAGAAAGAAAAGCTCAATGATGTCTAAAAGAAGAGTTTGTGAATGGAAGGCTTGTTTGCTTTGCTCTTCATCTTGAATACTTGATAGAAGTTGGTGAAGTTGTTCAATGCTTATGTCTTTATTTCTCTTATTTTAAGAATGATTGGAAAGATAGAATGTTCTCTGAGAAAACTCTTCCTTCACTTTACTAAATGACCTTCACAATGAATGAACTGAAAGTAGACTTGAAGGCTCTTGAATAGTTATTCCAAAAATTCTTCTTGAAGTTCTTAATTGTTCCTTTTATATTCTAAGGCTTTCTCACCATTCTAAAATATTTGGAGAGGCCTCATTTAATGTCCTAGTAGTTAAAAATATAAATCTATTTGTTAGAAAAAAGTTGGGACTAAAAAAATATAATTCTAAAAAAACTAGCTGTTATAGTGACTTAGTCGACTAACCTTTTGACTTAGTCGACTAAGTCCCCTGACCCCTAAATTTTGGCATTTCTGTGCTTTTTATCTTCTGCTATTCTCTGAGACTGAGTCGACTAACTCTCAGACTTAGTCGACTAAGTCTCCTAGATTCTGAATCTTGATTTTTTTATGATTTCTTTTTTCTACTGTCCTTTGAGACCGAGTCGACTAACCTTCAGACTTAGTTGACTAAGTCCTTTGGGTTCTAAATCTTAATTTTTCTATGCTTTCTATTTTTTGCTATTCTCTAAGACTGAGTCAACTACTCTAAGATTGAGTCGACTAACTTTCAGACTTAGTCGACTAGGTCCTCTAGTTTCTAAAATTTAACTTTCTGTCATTGATATATAGTCGGCTAAAGCTTTCACTTGATTGACTCAAATTGTGTGCCAAGAGGTGCCATGAGGTTTTTATCAGCCTTTCTTCTCTAAATTCATTTGCTTTCTAAACTTGATTTAACTCTTATTAACCATTCTTCTTAAGGTGTATCAAGTCTAGATTTTCTTCAAAGATCTCTTGATTGGTGCTACTCCATTTAATTGATGAAAATTACTTAGAGTATTATGAGCACTTGAAATTTAAACTACACATACTCAAAAAGCAATATTAGTAACTTAACAAATTATACTCAAATGCTTTCGTTATTGATAAGCATCATAAATTCACCAATAAAAGTATTAATTTATTAATTAATTTATATTAATTTTTAAGAATTATCAATCAATTTATATATAATTTTTGAAAAATTCATATTTTTATTAATTAAAATAATAATAATAAAAAAAATAATAAATAAAAATTAAAAAAAATAAAAATTTATTATTAAAAGAAAGAGCTCATTTTTTTGATCACAACGAAATAAATTTTAAGTAAAACGGAGTTAAAATGGAAAAGATATGAATTTTTAAAAATTATAAAATAAATAAAAATTAAATAAAAGAAAATGGCTCAACCGGCTCCGTAAGCCGAGCCACCAAGCCAAGCCGAGCCACCAAGCCAAGCCGAGCCATCAAAGCCGACTCAGTCATTGAAGCCATCAGCCGGTCTACGATCCAGGCGTGGACCGCCAGCTCAGCAAAGTCCGGCGAATCAGAGCCTGCCACGTGGTGGACCTAGACCCTTAAAGGGTCTACAAAAATTTTATCGCGGCTCACAGGGCAATCTGGTCATTTCACTCGGTGACAGAAGCGTTGATTGGTTGCGGTGTGCGGTGCGGCCGGTCTACGCGGTCCATGGGAACAGTAATTGCGCGATCGGACGGCTGCGGTTGATTGCGGTTAAGATCGGACGGTCAGCATTTTTTTCGGTTGCCAATTTCACTCGGATCACCATCAAACGGCAGCGCCTGATTCCAGCTTCGATCCGACGGTCCAGAACGCTCCCGGCGGTGATCAGGACTCCCGAAGCGCGATTTGCGGCCAGATTTCCTCGATCAAGCGCGATCGGACGGCCAGAATTTAATTCGAGCTGATCTGGGCTGATAGGCATCCGATTTTGACGATTTTTGAACCGTTCGATTCCTATCGGATAGCCTGATTTTACCAGATTTACCAGAGACATAACAGAGTTGTTTTTATTCAAATTTTATTCAAATTTTTATGATTACAAAGGAAATTAGTCCCATATTGCTTTTAGAAATAAATATCTACCTCTTCTAGCTCTATAAAAAGGATCCTAAGCCTCTAAGAAAGGAGGAGGGTTGGAAGGGAAGCTAAGGTATAGGGTGGAAGTCAAGCTCGGGATTAAAGGTTGCTTCAAAGCTGCGGTGCTGCTGAGAAGAAGAGCCGGTCTTCTACGCCATCTTCATGCCTACGCCGATCTGCGATCTTCATCTAGTCTTTTTTTCCTTTAATTTCTTGTATTAAAATTCTGAATTTTCTTTAATTTCTTGTATTTAAATTCTGCATCTTAGTTTTAAATTTAATAAAGAAAGTTTCATTATTCTTTTCAATTCTAGCTCTTTAAATTATTTGTTCTTTATTGCTTTTTAATTTTACTATAAGTAGTTGCTAAGATCTAAATAGTAGATCTTAGTATCAAATTTATTTTTGCATAATTTAAATTCTATTTTTATTTATAGATCTATTTTTTGACTTTAATTTTTAAAAAAAAATCCTTGCTTTCTTTTCTTAAAAAAAAAAAAAAAAAATCAAAGATTTTAGAAATAAATCATTGCCTCTCTGTGGATTCGACCCGACTCACCACTTTCTTCATAATTTTTAATTAGTTTAAAAAGTAAAGAGTCGGATTTAAATTGATAAACACGGTGTCTTAACGACAGCATCGTGTCCCTATCAAGTTTTTGGCGCCGTTGCCGGGGAGGCATAAAAATTAAAATTTCTTTATTTCTTTGATTTTTTTTTTTTACTGCCTACTCATTATTTTTTTTATTTATTTTGCAGAAAAGAAAAAAAAAAGGAACAAGGAAGATTAGGGCACGAACAAAACTCTCAATCCTATTCGGTGAGATCATTCCTAAACCCTAAATCTCTTTCTTTATTTTTAATATTTGCTTTATTTTAAATTAATTAAAAATATTACCTACATAAACCTAATTAAAAATCTCATCACAAGATTAGAAACCCTAATTATTTAGAGCATCCATCATATTAGTTTTTATTCTTATTTTTGGTGATTGCTGGAGTCAAGGTAAGCCTTTTTATAATTTAATTAATTAGTTTAAATTGCATAGAACTCTTTGATTGGAATTTTTTTTTTTTTTGCATATTTCATATTAAACCAAATTAAGGGCACAACCCATTAAACAAGATAAGGTGGGGATTTGATCACCCTTCCTTAGCCCACAAACAACCAACCAGCATCCTGCATTAACCCAAACCTTAACTCTTAAAATCAATTAGACATTAACCTTTAAGGATATTCGAGCTCAATAGGACAAGAAATCCTAAGAGTTGAACCAAGTTAGGATTAATCAATTTGACTGGTGTCTAGGAAAGTGGTTCAGGGACGATTGGGCCCGAAAGAAGGTGGTTACTTAATTGGTTCTGTTCGCTTACCTGGCCAAGCACAATTGGTGTCTAAGGCAAGCAACGGAGGGACTCCCACCGACTTTACACTTACCTGGCCAGTTGATTGGTTAATCCTCTATTTGGAGGGCTTGAAGGTGATCTTGGCAGTTAGGAGCTGTCTAGATCTAGGATAACTCTTAGTCAGGATTGATTGCCTAACTTGTTTGCCAAATAATATCTAACATAAAAATTAACTCCTCCCTATCTTCTCCAGATTTAAGATTCTTTAGGATTTTTCCTCTTCTTTCTTTCTCTCTTCTTTTCTTAAAAAAATAAATAAATTAAAAAAATAATAATAATAATTTAAAAAAAAAAAAAAAATTGAACCATATATCAAATTGCACTAGTACATGCACGGTAGAAGATCACTTTTACCTGACCTAGTTAAACCAGATCCTGAAATTGAAAGACTAATTCATTTAAGACCAGATAATCAAATGGCTGGAAATCGTGAAGAACCACCTAGGCAGATGAAGGAATACTTTATTCCTTCCACCTACAACCCATCGACTTGCATCCACATACCTGATATCCCTGCTAGTCACTATGAGATTAAGTCGAACCACAATCCAGATGCTCCCATCTTTTTATGGGAATGCCAATGAAGACCCTTACAAACATCTGGATGAGTTCTTAGAAATCTGCTCTACGGTAAAAATTCAGAATTTTTCTGATGATGCCCTTAGACTGACCTTGTTCCCTTTCTCATTAAAAGATAAAGCCAAGTACTGGCTTGGCACATTAGGAAGAACAATTCAAACATGGGCAGAGATGCAACATGAATTTCTTAAGAAATTTTATCCCATAGGACGAACCAATACCATGAGGCGAGCCATCACGGGATTTGCTCAGCTTCCAGGGGAACAAATTCATGAATCATGGGAAAGACTTAAGGAACTCCTTAGAAAATGCCCACACCATGGTCTATCTAAGTGGCAAATTGTACAAGCTTTCTATGAAGGTTTAGGAGATCAATATAAGCAGATGGTTGATGCATCCTGTGGAGGTGCATTCATGAGCAAAAGTGAGGATGAAGCTTATACCTTGTTTGAAACTTTAAGTGAAAACTCTATTAACCATGCTTCATTATCTTCTTATGAAAGATCAATTTCTCAACAAAAACGGGCAGGAATTTATGAGATCAAAACTTCGGAACTCAATTCTAAGGCAGATTTGAACATAATAGCACAAAAATTAGATAAAGTCGACCTTATTGCACAGAAATTAGATCAATTCCTAAACTTAGGTCAACAATCCCCTGCACAATACACACCAGCTTCTAATTATCAAGTGATTTGCTCTATTTGTGCTAGCCCAACACATCATGTAAGTGAATGTCCCACGGTTGCACAATTACCACCTCTTATCCAAGAACAAGTCCAAGCTGCTCAAGGTTACTCAAAACCACTTAATGACCCATATTCAAATTCATATAATCCTGGTTGGAGAAACCATCCTAATTTCTCTTGGAAACCACAACAAACTCAGGCTCAGACCCAAATCCCACCAGTTCAGAATTATCAAAATAGGCCCCAATACCAGAACTATGCCTATAATAAGGGTCAGCCTAGTCAGTCTTCTCAACCACTACATTATAATCAACCCTCATACCCACCTCCTCAACAGACCAATCTAGCCGACGATAAATTCAATCAACTTCAACAATTAATTCTAAGCCAACAACAATCAATCGCCAGACTAGAAGCTCAAATAGGACAAATAGCTGAGTCTAGCATGAGGAGAGAACCGGGTCAATTACCAAGCCAACCAATTGCAAATCCTAAAAATAATCCATCCAATGTCTATCAACCACCTGGATTTACTCATCCATCTAACATTCCACCTAAGAACCCCCAATTAGAAAATGCCAAAGCAATATCTGAACTTAGAAGTGGTAGGATTCTTAAGGACCCATATCAAGACCAGGTGATAGAGGCCAATACTGATGTTAGCCAAGATGAGAAATTTGAAGAAGAGGATAATCATATAGAAGAACTTGAGCTTAAGACTGGTACTGACACTGATAAGATGGATAAAGAAAAGAAGAGAACAGATGAATTAGCTGAGACATATAAACCCAAAGCCCCGTTCCCTTCGGCCTTAGAAGCAGGCTCTTCTCGCAAAAAGCAAGAAACACGCAACAAGGAGCTAATGGAACTATTTAAACAAGTTCATATTAATTTACCCCTCATCGATGCAATTCAGCATGTTCCAGCCTATGCTAAATTTCTTAAAGAACTCTGTACCCAAAAGCGTGAGCCACGAACCACCAAAAGAGTTATGCTATCCGAGGATGTAAGTGCGGTCCTGTTAAATCCAATACCTCAAAAGATGAAAGATCCTGGTGCACCCTTAATTTCATGTGTTATTGGAGGTATAACCTTTGACCGAGCATTACTAGACTTAGGAGCTAGTGTAAACCTCCTTCCAACCTCGGTTTATGAAAAATTTGGGATTGGAGAATTAAAACCCACGTCAGTCATTTTGCAATTAGCTGATAGATCTATAAAAACACCGCGTGGTTTAATTGAGGATGTTCTAGTTAGAGTAGATAAATGTTATTTTCCTGTAGACTTTCTCATACTTGACATGGAACCATCCCAAGAGCTGAACCAAAATCCCATAATTTTAGGACGTCCATTCTTAGCAACCGCGAATGCCAATATCAACTGTAAAACGGGAGCTATGGATATTTCTTTTGGGAATCAAAAAGTAAGAATTAATGTTTTTAATACCCCAAAGTACACCCAAGAGGAGGAAGACTGCTTTGTAATCAATCAGATAGATGAAATAGTTGAATCTAATTCCTCCTTAGATTTACTACAAGATGATGAACCCACTGAAGATACTCAAACCCAGGAAGTAAATACCCTGCTTAATTTACCTCAACCATCACATTCATTACCTTGGTCAGTGAAAATTGAGCCCTTACCTGAGCGAAAAATTGAACCACTACGTCCTTCAATTCAGGCCCCACCACAACTTGAACTAAAACCTTTACCTGAATCACTTAAGTATGTATTTTTAGGATCAAAGAAAACCCTACCAGTAATAATTGCTTCCAACTTAACTACTGAACAGGAAAACCAATTGGTAAATATTCTAAAAACATATAAAGAGGCCATAGGGTGGACCGTTGCCGATTTAAAAGGAATTAGTCCGTCAATATGCATGCACCATATTTATACAGAAGATAATGCCAAACCAACTCGAGAGATGCAAAGAAGGCTTAATCCTAACATGCAAGAAGTAGTCAAGAAAGAAGTAATTAAATGGTTAGATGCTGGAATTATTTATCCTATCTCTGACAGCCACTGGGTGAGTCCTACACAAGTTGTTCCAAAAAAATCTGGACTTACGGTTGTCCGCACTGAACATGGAAACTTAGTACCAACACGACTTTCCACTGGGTGGCGTGTCTGCATAGATTATAGAAAACTCAATACAACCACCCGAAAAGATCACTTTCCCTTACCCTTTATCGATCAAATCCTAGAAAGACTAGCAGGCCAACAATACTTTTGCTTTTTAGATGGATACTCGGGATACAATCAGGTAGCAATCTACCCAGGAGATCAAGAAAAGACCACCTTTACATGTCCTTATGGAACCTTTGCTTTTCGTAGAATGCCATTCGGATTATGTAATGCACCTGCAACTTTTCAACGGTGCATGATGTCAATATTTTCAGACATGATAGGAGATTTCTTAGAAATATTCATGGATGACTTTTCGGTCTTTGGAGAATCTTTTGAGAGTTGTCTCAACAATTTGAAGAAAATATTAAAACGATGTATTGAGGCTAATCTAGTGTTAAGCTGGGAAAAGAGCCACTTCATGGTTCAAAAAGGGATCGTTTTAGGACATATAGTATCCAAGAAAGGGATTGAGGTAGATAAAGCTAAAGTTGAACTAATTTCTAAACTTCCTCCTCCCACTTCTGTCAAACAAATTCGATCTTTTCTTGGTCATGTAGGATTCTATCGTCGCTTCATCAAAGAGTTCTCTAAAATTTCTCGTCCTTTGTGTAATCTCCTTGCTAAGGATGTTTCTTTTAACTTTGATGAAAATTGTCTTAAAGCTTATGAAATTTTAAAAGAAGCTGTGACCAAAGCTCCAATCATACAACCTCCTAATTGGTCACTACCTTTTGAAATTATGTGCGATGCCTCAGATTTTGCCATAGGAGCTGTCCTAGGCCAAAGGGTAAACAAATGTCCTGTAGTGATCTATTATGCTAGTAGAACTCTGAATGAAGCACAAATGAATTATACCACCACTGAAAAAGAGTTGCTAGCCATTGTGTTTGCCCTAGAAAAGTTTAGATCATATTTATTAGGATCAAAAATCATAATTTACTCGGATCATTCAGCCTTGAGATACCTGCTCTCAAAGAAAGATGCTAAACCACGATTAATTAGATGGATTTTACTGTTACAAGAATTTGACATTGAAATTCGAGATAAGAAGGGATCTAAAAATGTTGTAGCAGACCATCTGTCTAGGATCCTAGTGAAAGATAATGAACCTGTATCAATCAGAGAATCTTTTCCAGATGAACAATTGTTAACAGTTTCACATACAAAGACTCCTTGGTTTGCAAATATTGTCAATTACTTAGTCATAGGACAAATTCCTGATGGCTGGTCTAAGAATGAAAAGGATCGATTCTTTGCTCAAATCAAATATTATTTTTGGGAAGATCCTGAGCTTTTTAGAATTTGTGCTGATCAAATCATTCGTAGATGTGTTCCTGAATCTGAACAATGGAGTATCTTACAATTTTGTCATACTCTTGCTTGTGGAGGACACTTTTCTGGACGAAAAACTGCGGCCAAAGTGTTACAAAGTGGTTTTTATTGGCCAACATTATTTAAGGATGCCCATACTTTTAGTCAGGAGTGTTTTAAGTGTCAAGCCTTAGGGAATATTTCAAAGAAAGACATGATGCCTTTGAACCCCATTTTAGTGGTTGAAATTTTTGATGTATGGGGAATTGATTTTATGGGACCTTTTCCACCTTCCAATGGATTTGAATACATTTTGGTAGCTGTTGATTATGTTTCTAAATGGATTGAAGCAATAGCAACTCGAACCAATGATCATAAAGTAGTCCTAAAATTTATTCAGAAGAATATCTTTTCCAGGTTCGGATTTCCACGTGCTATCATTAGTGACGGGGGTACCCATTTTACAAATCATCAATTTAGAACTTTATTACGAAAATATGGGGTGACACATAAGATAGCTACACCATACCATCCGCAAACAAGTGGTCAGGTAGAAGTCTCTAATAGGGAAATCAAGAATATCTTACAAAAGACTATTAGGCCTGATCGAAAAGATTGGTCAGATCGATTGGATGATGCATTATGGGCCTATAGGACAGCTTATAAAACTCCCATTGGAATGTCTCCCTATAGATTAATCTATGGAAAAGCATGTCACCTTCCGGTAGAACTTGAACATAAAGCATATTGGGCAATAAAATAATTAAATTTCAATTTAAACAAAGCTGGTTCCAATCGGATGTTACAATTAAGTGAATTAGAAGAATTAAGGCAAGAAGCTTATGAAAATTCAAAAATTTATAAGGAAAAAATGAAAGCCTTCCATGATAAACATATTTCAAGAAAAACCTTTGAGCCAAATCAACAAGTCTGGTTATTTAACTCAAGGCTTCGATTATTTCCTGGAAAACTAAAATCCAGATGGGATGGACCTTATATAGTTAATCATGTATTCCCACATGGTGCAATTAAACTCTATGATCCCAGGACTAAAAATTTTTTTAAGGTAAATGGCCAAAGGCTTAAACCATATATCGAAGGGATATCATTACAATCGAAATATTGATCAAGTGCAATTAATAGAACCACAATGAATTAAACTGCATCTTTGTCTGGCTGAAGACAATAAACTTAGCGCTTATTGGGAGGCAACCCAATACTTCTTGAATCTAATTTATTTATTTCTTTTAGGCTAAGTTGGAGAACCAAAAAGCGGGAGAAGGATCATAAGCTTCAAGACCCATGCTAAATAAATAAACATAATTTACACTCTTTTATTGAGGACAATGTCAATTCAGTTGGGTAAAAAGTAAAAAAAAAAATAAAAAAAAAAATAATAATAATAAAATAAAATAAAATATATATATATATATAAATAAATAAATCAATAAAAATAAAAATTAATAATAATAATAATAATAATAAATAAAATATTAAAAAATTAAAAAAAATTAAATAAATAAATAAAATAAAAATAATAATATATAATAATAATATAATAAAACTAATAATAATAAAAAAAAAATTTTGAACAAACCATATTTTGGGAAAGAGAATCTTAAGCAAAATAAACTAGGATAAGTAATAAAGTTAGAAAGTATTAACTAATAATGGTAGCGAGTCAAGAAGCAGATTATTTGGTCAGACCATTAGCAACCTACTTAGGTCATTTAAAGGCTAACAGCACTTCTACTTGCACATGCACACTAATGAAGCACAGCAGGTGTTTGATTATAAGGCTAAATTGAGGATTCAATTATCACTAAAAATTGATGGTTTATATATACTTCAATTAAAGAAACTTGAATTTAAGGAAAGAGCTACCTGCTTTCTAAAAAAAAAAAAAAAAAAAAAAAAAAGTGCAAAAAATAGAGTATATGTGGATTGCCCTAAACTAGAACTTTGCACCTTAAATGTAGAAGTTCACATCAAATGGTGAAGGGAAGGCCAGGATGCTCAGCACAATTTAAAAAAAAAAAAAAAAAAAAAAAAAAAGAAGCAGTGTGAAAGCTACCTTAATTCATGCACTTAACTTGGGAGTATATAAAACTAACCAAAATAGGTGATAAAAAGAAGATTCATTTGCCCTTTGAATCAACACCCAAATGCTAAGTTAGTATTCACGACACAAAGTGCTGAAAATCTTTAGATGAACTCTAAGAAAGTTTCTGAATTAATCTGCTGTGAAATTTACTTCTGAAACTCAATACTTAGTTAGTGATACTGTCTAAACTTTTGATCTTAAATTCTAGATTTATTTTTGTGAAAGGAAGATCTCAACAAAATATGGTAATTGATCTAAACTAAATTCTTTCTTTACTCGAGGACGAGCAAAGCTTAAGTTGGGGGGTGTGATAAGCATCGTAAATTCACCAATAAAAGTATTAATTTATTAATTAATTTATATTAATTTTTAAGAATTATCAATCAATTTATATATAATTTTTGAAAAATTCATATTTTTATTAATTAAAAAATTAATTAAAAAATAATAAAAAATAAATAAAAATTAAAAAATAAAATTTTATTATTAAAAGAAAGAGCTCATTTTTTTGATCACAACGAAATAAATTTCAAGTAAAACGGAGCTAAAATGAAAAAGATATGAATTTTTAAAAAAAATATAAAATAAATAAAAATTAAATAAAAAAAAAGAAAACGGCTCAACCGGCTCCGCAAGCCGAGCCACCAAGCCAAGCCGAGCCACCAAGCGAAGCCGAGCCATCAAAGCCGACTCAGTCATTGAAGCCATCAGCCGGTCTACGATCCAGGCGTGGACCGCCAGCTCAGCAAAATCCGGCGAATCAGAGCCTGCCACGTGGTGGACCTAGACCCTTAAAGGGTCTACAGAAATTTTATCGCGGCTCACAGGGCAATCTGGTCATTTCACTCGGTGACAGAAGCGTTGATTGGTTGCGGTGTGCGGTGCGGCCGGTCTACGCGGTCCATGGGAACAGTAATTGCGCGATCGGACGGCTTGCGGTTGATTGCGGTTAAGATCGGACG